>CM069865.1:7025000-7257500 GCA_036172795.1 Pelodytes ibericus
TTCGGAAGAGAAACAATGTTCTCTAAAAGGAAGCTGACCCTCCTATTTGTATTGTTAGGATTAAATGTAGCGTTCTTCCTTGGGTTCAGCGATGAACAGGACACCTCATTAATCCTAGTTAGTATCTGCTGATGGGCAGGGGGAGCTGTTGAATCCAGATGCTACCAACTGTGCCTCTCCAAAGCAGTTAGGGAATGAGAGAGAGGAACCTCGGGCCTCCCATATATCACTTCAAATTAAATTTACATTAAAGTGCCACTCCATCAGAGCACAGTGAAGCTGACACCTCTGGAAAATGCAGATGATGATAATAATCTATTAAACCCTATCATATACACGTCTCCTAATTTTACTTAAACTCATGCATAAGAGAGTGCGGTCGAGCGAAAAAAAAAATTAAACATCCTTTTAGTGGAACGAAAAGGTTCTCTTGAACTGTTGACTTTGCAAGACATGTCCTGTCAAAAGAGGCATCCCTCTCCCCTAATATTTGGAAAAAGAATAATTTTTGGGATGGAAACTTTTTCCCGTCGCCAAAACACAGTACATTTTATTCTGAAACTAAACAGGTTTTTTTTCGATTTTTAGGACCCGAACAGATCTTTTCTGCACAGTTTTAGTCTGTAAGTGGACTGCCTGGACTATTCTACTCTACTCTGTCTAGATTTGGAATAGGCAAAGTGTACAAGGTCATCAGTGTCCGGGACAAGGTCTGGGAAGGTCCATAGAACATCATTAAATTGTCCGTCACAGACCCCCAGTAGATGCTTGGGTGCCCGGCCCCGTGGTCTAGATTCAGATTCAGGTTCTTGAACATCAGACAGATTTAATATAAGATCTGTTTAGCTGATTTTATTTATTTTTTTGTCGTAGTTTTAAAAAAGCACTAAATCCGGGGATTTTTTTTTTCAAACACATATACTCTTTTATGCTATGTATCATGGAGAATTTTATTCCATCGGCCCAAACAAAAATGGAAGACAGGGCAGAAAATTTGTTTAGCATGAAACAAAGAGAGGTTATGCATTTTACAAAAAAAAATAAATGAAAAAAAATTAAAATAATACTAATATTGTATTAAATAATTAGAAAAATATTACTTTGCAAGCCTTCCTCCATTCCTCATGAGTCTACTGGGGTCAACAAGCCTACTTTCCCCATTACACACCCTGCTCTATAATTCCACTCCATTGGAAGTAGATGGGATGGGATTTAGCAGCTTATTCGTCCCCTTTGATTGAACGCCACCCACTTTTGACCAAAGTTGACCTGTCTGTTGTTTTCCGGCTTCTTTCCACGTTTCTGGCTTACGTTCTACTTCTATCCACTGTTAAAACCTTTCTTCGTTTTTGTTTAAAAAGATGAGGGGTTTAGTTGTTCTACGGGTGAGTGGGAACCCGTGAGGTCTAGGGGTTCCCTGAATTATTATTTGTAAAATAATACAGCCACAGCAGGAATTTGGTAGGAAGATACTGACAGCCTACGCTTGAAGTTTATGTTACTTTTACGTAAGCACTTTTTAGGGATAGACATATTAACCCAACTCACTATGAACCTGTGAGCAGCGAGATGCCACCAAACTCTGGGCAAACAGGGAAAGAAACATATAGGTGCCCTAAACTTATCACAGGCTCAAATACCGTCCTTGTATATTATGATTCTTCAAAGCGGAAACTCTGACCCCCGAACCACTTGGAGGACATTTCTGCCAACACACTTACGCTGACCTCTAACTAAAGAGATACACAGTTATTACCTGCTGGTGCTTACATCCAGAACGATTGTCTAGGATGTTTCTGGAGGTTATATTTTAGAGGGTGTGGAAATTCAGGTACTTACCTACACATGGGGCTGTCCACTCGGAGGACCAATCTGGAACGCTCGCACAGCCCTTTTGAATAAAAGACAAATAAACCCGTCGGTGGCTCGCCACACATAGTTTGTGTCGGCAAATGGCACCTGAGTCACCAAAAACTGGAAGGTTCACCCACCGTCAAAATACTAATAAAAATATGGTGCATGAGCCGGGGTCACCACCAATACTGGTTACGGAGGGAATTTACTGGGGTCTGTGGCGGACAATTTAATGACCGCCACAGACCTTGCCACAGACACTTTGTCTATCCCTGTAAATAATGTGAATGGAGAAGCTTCCGGCACAAATCCACCACACCTAGATATCTTCCGTGTTCTTCTAAAGTGATGAGCAACTCCTTCTATCTCTACTGCTACCCTTTTCCTTATTCTTTCTCTTTTCACTCTTTTGGCCTCCCTCTTCTTTTTCTTTCAATAATGTTATGTTTATTAAGTGTTGAATTAATTATGATTGTTTTGGGGGAGGGACAGGACTTTGCCACAAGTTGCGAATCCCACACACACCTGTCAGGATGCAAACGCACAGCAGTGTATTCAGTGTGCAGCCCCCTTAAGCTGTGATCTAGCCTTTCCATGCTCGGATTCCCCCGCGCCCACACAGGGTAATACAATGTCATGTGTGCAGGCCTGACACGGCCAACGGCAGGTTCCCAACGATGTATTAGACAACAGCTACATCACAGTAACTGGGATTTATTTACTCAGTATATTTATACAGTATTTACATTGATATTACTGGATTTCATGAGTCTTAGAGGATTTAATATATCTTATTGGGGAAAATGATCCATTATCCAAAATACTTCTATGGTCCCAGGCATTTTATAATAAGGGATACTCAGCCTGTATACGTATAGATGCCTATTGTACTAAAGCAGCTGGCATCGACCTGTCATCTGACTGCCCCCGAGACTTCACATTTAATAAAATGTATATGTAGCAAATAGAAACAGAAATTCCAGGTATTTCACTTTCTTTAACTGGAACCAGGATGATTTTGGTGTGAAAATTCATCACTTACCTTGCAGGTACGTCAAGCCTCCGACAAAAAAAAAAATCGGAAATTGGTTTAAGGCCCTGTGGGCAAGAGATTTTATAATAATAATAAGCCTGTCTTCCCCTGTGTCACTGGTTTTAAACATCCATTTATATCTGTAGTATTGTTAATGATGGAGGACCAAGCCAACTTATCACATTCCAAATACCCGGCCAACACATCCCCTCTTCAATTACTTTATTTGCGTTAGCGAGCGGACAGATAGCGGCCCATTTAAATAAATCATTGGCAAATCATAGCAAACATGGCCAAGGAGAAATCTGCCTAGAAATGAATTGTGTTTCTGAGTTTGACACTATACGCGTTGATTAGGTATGCTTCACGCCATTCTGGATAAACTAGAGGTCCAGGGTCATGGATAGAGTACGCTCAAAAGGTAATAATAGTAGCTGTACTGTGAGAGGGTCAGATATCCTGGCCGCAGGTCCCATTCCCCACTTAGTGACCAAGGACAGTCAAGGTCAGACCTTCATTGCCAAGGTTGTGATGGATAGATTGCAGGTAAGGTGGAGCTCACAATTACACAAATGGGGCAACATTACTGGTTTGTAGAAAGACAAACAATCGACAAAATGACACTCTGGTTTAGTAAATTACTTATTTGCAAACACCCAATCATTCTTAGACTTCATCCTGTGTTTGCCTAAATGAATGAACTAATTGGAGTGAGCATGCTCCTCGGGGAGTGTGGGTTATAAGAGAGCGAGAGTGAGTGTGCTGCTTGGGCAGTGTGGGTTATAGGAAAGTAGGAGTGAGTGTGCTGCTCAGGGAGTGTGGGTTATAGGAAAGTAGGAGTGAGTGTGCTGCTCGGGCAGTGTGGGTTATAGGAGAGCGAGAGTGAGTGTGCTGCTCGGGGAGTGTGGGTTATAGGAGAGCGAGAGTGAGTCTGCTGCTCGGGGAGTGTGGGTTATAGGAGAGCAGGAGTGAGTGTACTGCTCGGGGAGTGTGGGTTATAGGAAAGTAGGAGTGAGTGTGCTGCTCGGGGAGTGTGAGTTATAGGAGAGCAGGAGTGAGTGTGCTGCTCGGGGAGTGTGGGTTATAGGAGAGCTGGAGTGAGTGTTCAACTCAGGTAGTGTGGGTTAAAGAGAGTGGGAGTGAGTGTGGAACTCAGGTAGTGTGGGTTATAGGAGAGCGGGAGTGAGCATGCTGCTCGCGGAGTGTGGGTTATATAGAGAGCGGGAGTGAGTGTGCTGCTTTGGGAGTGTGGGTTATAGGAGAGCGGGAGTGAGTGCACTGCTCAGGGATTGTGGGTTATAGGAGAGCGGGAGTGAATGCGCAACTCAGTGAGTGTGGGTTATAGGAAAGTAGGAGAGAGTGTGCTGCTCGGGGAGTGTGGTTTATAGGAGAGCGGGAGTGAGTGTGCTGCTCGCGGAGTGTGGGTTATATAGAGAGCGGGAGTGAGTGTGCAGCTCGCGGAGTGTGGGTTATAGGAAAGTAGGAGAGAGTGTGCTGCTCACGGAGTGTGGGTTAGAGGAGAGCAGGAGTGAGTGTGCTGCTCACGGAGTGTGGGTTAGAGGAGAGCAGGAGTGAGTGTGCTGCTCACGGAGTGTGGGTTAGAGGAGAGCGGGAGTGAGTGTACTGCTCACGGAGTGTGGGTTAGAGGAGAGCGGAAGTGAGCAATACCAGTGACCCTGGGTAACATGCTTAGAAATCATATAAACATTACCAGACGTGTATTTTAACACAATTACCAAACCATAGAGATATTAAATCAAATGTAAACTGTCCCTTTTTGGGAAAAATGTGTGTAGCCTGGTAAATAAAATATATTAGCACTTTGTGAATAAAATGGTAAAAAAAAAAAAAAAAAAAATTCAAATTCTTAACCCTTTAAAATATCAGATTAATAATTACGGAACAACTTGTAATTAATATTTGCCCAGAAAGTAAAACCCGGAAAGAAAAAGGACATTTAAAAAATGGGATTGATATGAAGTCATCTGATTTTAAAAGCAGTTAAATCATTTGACTGTTGTGTTAATTCCCTTTGTACAACATTTACCAAGCAGAGAAAATGGATTTATCTGTTTACATGCATTGGAAGGGTAGACGTGACACACAATTCAATATCACAAACAAGAGTCACATTTTGTATAAATATAATTACGCTCATGTGGTCCAGTAATTGGAAGACGTAAGATGGTTAATTCTATGTCACTACAGTACTTCTGTTTGGAGATTATTAGATATTCCCTGGGTGATTCATTTCGGTAATTACTAGATGTTAGAGGATTTGAGACGGCTTAGAGTTGGCTCGATGGGTGCCAAAAGAAGCCTTTCCCACTGGCCTAACCACAGGACAGAATGGATAACTTCCCGGCTAGGAGTTAATAGGCCAATTACTGGTCTTTATCAAAATGAGTAACATTAATACACTTAAATAAAAATGTTTCTACCGATGATAAAAATATTAAACATCTTTCGAAACACGAAAACCACGATCTGCAATCAAGTAATGTTGTTTTAATTCTTCCCCAGGTGGGCTGGAAATTGTTTGTGTAAATATCTAGTATATTTTTTATGGGAAACTTTTTGAAAGGTTTTGCTGATAGCGCTGGTGCTCTGGTTCCTGGGCCGTGATCGTAGCGGTGTTTAGGTTTTTTTTTTTTAATGAAATCTGGAATAGAGGGACACTGTATTTAAATGGCAATTGCTGGCTGGGCAGAAAGTGCCATGGTTAAGGTTTCCACTTGCAAATTCAACAGTGACCCATGACAAGAGGGAGGATTCTGCTGGATGTGATACAAGGAGAAACGCCAGGGGTGGAATAATCTGCCGGTGCAATACATCCAGGTCTGCCCCTTCAAGAGGGCCCAAGACTGTCCTTCAAAAAACAACAAACATGCCTTAATTAATTTATATACATATTATATATATATATATATATATAATTATTTATGTTGCAAAGCTGCTTTTGCAGGCTTTCTCCTGGAGCTTGATCCTTCCACGTTGACCCCCGTTCTCTGCTTTAAAAACAATTTTTAGCGATAGAAAAGTACGTTTGTCTATTTAGCAATCTAAAATCAGTTTAATCCAATTTTACTCCAAGAAATCTGCGTAGCTCATCCAATTTAGTTTCATTTAGGGTGCACATTGAATACCCCTTATTTATGTGGTATCAAAGATTTCTATTTTGTATACCATACCCATTGCGCTAACAAACATGTAGACTATACTTCCCCCTCCTTTTTTTGGACCCCCTTAGAATTGTTTTTTTTTTTTAATATGGTGCCCGGGGTCTGTGTTGCTAATTAGAAGACATCTAGATTGGAAGGTAGAGGTAGGCGCATAGAATCTAGACTATAGTAATGAGAAGAGGACAGATATAAACATCTGATCAGAGTCATTTGCACTTGATATGTTTATTTTATAAGGATGAATTAAACCTTTCATTTACTGTATTGTATAAACTGTTATATTCTTATGGACACACTGGTCCAGGACTAGTATTTCTCAATCACTGTAGCGCCCTCCAGCCCTTCAGGAATCTGGCGCCCATAAATCTTGTGGCAAGGACGAATGATGCTGTAAATCTCCGGCTTTTGTGCAGAGTCATTATCTAGCAGTGAGATGACCAACATGAAATATACCATTTAACAAAAGATCTGGCATTACCCCGGAACCATAAATGGATCACACATAGTAACACAATGACAAGCATTATAACTGCAGCACTTGAAGATTGTGACACTATATCAGCCAGAGATAGTGCTGTCCCCTCTCTCGGGTCAGGGTAAGCAGGGATGGTTTAAAGGACATCTATAGAAAAAAAAATAATAACATGTTTAATTGAAAGAATGTATTTAGTGTAGAATGTGTATAAAAAAATGAATGAAAGAATATAAATAAAGTAACTTATTGGCTCTTATTATCACCACATAGCTCTCTCAGGGGGCAGACATGTTTAGAATCTTGTGTCAGATTTTCATTCATCCTTGGTTCTGATGGCTGAGGATCTGTCTCAAGATTCTAAACAACATGGCTGCCCCCTGATTTGGGGCAAAAAGAGTTTATTAAGCTACTTGACGTTTATTCTTTTACTAAAGCATTTCTATTTAAAATGTCTACACTTGATGCAATCTTTCAGTTAAACAGAACTTAAAGGAGGACATTAGTTAAAGGCATGAGTATTCATGTCCCCATTTCCCATTGGTGCAGGTGGTCTCGATCCCATAAGCCAATTTATAAAGTGTTCACTATGGGTGAACATGAACATTTCCCACTTATGAGAATTTCAGAAACAGATCAGGGATTTATTGTAAACTGAATAAATGCAATGTTTGGTTTTAGATTCTGAATTGTGGGATTTTTACTCACGTGGATGATGATGATAAGAAAAAAAAAATCCCACCATCAATCTCGACCAGGTCACAGCAAATGATGGAGATGGAGCCATACTGGGGCGGAGTCACGTAAGCTACACATGATCAACCAGGCTTCTGGTTGTTAAGACAAGACCACCCAGACAGCCCCCAATTTTTACAGAACAGGGAGCCAACAAAAAGAACAGGACTGTTGATCAGTACATTGGGGGTTATGTATATTAGATTATATCAACTCTTGTTTCTTTCAGTCAGGTTGTTGCTCTTGCGCCTCTATGGTCTGTACAAACCTGTCAGATTGGGTTTAATAAATAAAAATAAATGGGGAAAAACTGCAACTTTTTAGTCTCACTTTTCTGTTCAGCGCAGATAACGCCAGATTAAGAGTGTCGGAGAATTGTAGACCCTTGTAGATTTTGCTACGACAGAATTCTTACACAATAATTAGATCACTTGTTTTATTTAGGTACCGTGGCTGCTACTGTGGCTTTTTCCTGCAGAACTAATTTTATGGAGAGGTTTAATCTGTAATGGGGCAAGCGAGCAAAAAAGGCTGATTCCTCTCCTGAGTAGGTTACATCCTATAGGGCCTGCTATTTGAGCTCTTGAAATAAAGAATAAGTGTTACGCATAAAGAATATATATACATAAATGTACTTATCTCATAAACATGATGCCATAAGAAAGAAGAAAACAAAAAGAGAACAAATGTGTGACACTGTAATGGAAAAAAAAGCTAATATATAATGTATCCCCCTTCTGGAAACCCCCTCACATGGGATAGAGCACTTATACTGGCTCAGCTATTCAGACTTGAAAAAGCCTCAACAAGAGGGGAAACGCGTTGTGTGAGAGGAGAGGAGTGCACAGACAACACTATTGGTTTTATGGACAAGCATCTGGGACTTTTAAAATGTTTTTAAATGTAAGATCTTACTGTTTGTTGGTTTTATTGCTTATATTAAAATACTTACTTGTGCAATCCTGCCTTCTCCTTCCCATGTGATCTGGATATCTGGGCTGCCTCTGTAGCTGGTTTACAAGATCTACCTGCTCTTATCTGAGCTCACCCACGCTATTTATCTTGAGCAGGGTATTGCTCATGTAAATGTGAGTGTACCATTTATGCACTGTGCACTATTATACTATTGCACTGATATACTACACTATTATTGTTTTTGCTTTTTTCCCTTTGCATAATATCTGAGCATTTCATCTCATAGAAAAGGGTAATGCTCTTTTTTTCTAGTGTTGGTCACTAGCGCACATGTTCACTTTATTGTATTTGTTTTCACTGGTTTGCTAGGAGTGAGATACTAGCTGTGCACAAGTGCTTGCTTACTCCATCACAGTAATTGGCGCAGTATACTGTATTGTTTGTTTATTCAGACTTGGGACTTGAGTCCTCTCAATTCTTAACTGGACTTGTGCGGACAATTCTTTTTGTTCAGTATCTATGGATAGGAGGAGAGACAGACCATAAAATAGCGACAAAGTAGAAAAGTTTTAGTGGCCCCCACAATATCACGCAAAAAAGTTTAAAACAGCATAAAACAATCACGACCTGCATGTAAGAGAGTAAAAGCCGGTTCAGTCCGTATGGTTTAGACGTGAGCCCTGGGAATCCAACAGATGTGGAGACGGGAGTAACCCCCACTCAGTCCGTTGCTTCTCTTCCACGTATGCCCCCTTGCCGTCAGACGTCGGCACCATTTGAGATCTTGCCTGTTCTCGCTGAGAGGGATCCAACATCCTATTTTTTGTCTCAAGAAATAATTTTATACATAGGGGTAGAAGAGAATTATGGCACTATTGCGCTATACTTCTGGCAGAAAGACATTTATACATAGCCCCATCGTGTTAGCAGAAGTACAAGCCAATCCATAAAATAAGAGAAATGTATGTTTTAAATATGTCTGTGCTGTCTCCAGCTCATGACATCACCTTGTGATTTTATGTACAAATTACACATTTCCCACTGATTTGCATATCCAGTCACAGGTGATGTCATAAGCTGGACACACCAAATACACATTTAAAACACATCTCATTTTGTGCATTTGATTTCGTTTCTGCTCACGCAATGTTTAGATCATTGTTCATAATTTTTTATTCTCTACATTCACAGTACAAACAATGTTTAGGCTGACAAAACCTTTTTAATGTCCATCTGAAAGGCATAGCAACCTATAAACATTTTTATCTGTCATTTGGACGGTTTGGGGGCCAGAACCTGTGATTGGTTTAGCTTCTTGGGAAGCAGAGTTTGTAGTTCGGTATAAGAAACAAATGGGAATTCATTCCATAATCTTTAATGGCAGAGCAGAAAGTAAAACACATGTTCCCTCAGACAGGAGTCTTTCAGTTTAAATGGGATTTCATTGTCTGTTGTTATGTTGTAATTCTTGTTCTTTATGAGAGATCATAAACGCACTACGCAAAGTGTAACTTATTAACAATCGCTGTAGTAACTCCTGCAACAAATAGAAAAAAAATTCTAAAAGTAAGTTCAGTCTTAGCAGAAAGAGCAAACTTTCAATAATTCAAGAAGCTTACTGTAACAGATCACTAGTCAGTGACATCAAACGCGTCAGCAGGGAAGGCCTGTCCATCATTAAGAGTCTTTTTCGCTTAATGAGTTTTATCTCTAGACTCTAGAGTTGCAAAACTTTGGCCACAATACAGACAAAATAACAGAAACACAACATGAAAAAAGACTGATACTTAGAAGTAACAAACCCCGGGAATTATTAGGTTGACGGTTAGCAGTACATATGTGTCAGTTGCAAGAGGTCTGATAGAGATTATAATAGGTGACCACCTTAAAATCACTGTTTATCACCGGAGCATCATCCTTGAACCACCCCAATCTACGAAAGGTAAGACACACTCTGCACCAACATCAACCTGGAGTATCCTGCATCACCAAAGACTACACCTGTTACTCCAATCCACAGAAACACTACTCCAGGCACCTGATGCTGGTAAAAGCTTATATTGGCAACATCCTGTTATGAGGGGACAGTTCACATATTAAAAAAAACAAAGATCCCAAGCTATGCTACAGAACCTAAAACCCAAATTACTGAAAACTACCCCCAGCCAAGCTATCTCCTCTCTGTACAACAGATTACAAACTTCCCTCCAAACCCTGATAATCATTAATCGTGTCCACCATATCTCTGTCTCGTTCAGATTTGTAATAACGCCTCCTACCTCGACGTATATATTGTTATTATGTTCTACGAAAAAATAATGGTTCATGTTACCTTCCCCCGCCCCCCCTCTCCTCTTCTCCTCCCTTCTCTCCCTCTGTAACTTACTGTTATAAAATAAATATTAAACAAAAATAAATCCATCATATTGAGACAGGTATTTTAGAAACATATTGGTAAAAAAAATTACTTAATAGTTTATGTGACACTCACCACACCATGATTAGACACCCTGATCTTTTCACCAGGGAAATACCAAAGGGTAGTAGATACCCGAAGTAGCCTTCCAGCGGAAGGAGTAAATTCTAACAAGGTAACGGAAGATAAATAAGGCAATTCTGAAGGAGTAAAATACAAAAAGAGACTCCACCATGGGCAGAGTAGGGTGTACAATTGTCTTCTTATTGGCACCTTGATCTCTGATGCCTGAATGCTTCACAGAAATTATGTTGGATGTGTCCAATAGCATAATACAGAAGGAGTTTAAGCATCCATTGGATAAACATAAGGCAATCCTGGACATAAGATAAGGGCTAGGATATAGTGGCCACCATTTCTTTTCTTTTTTAAATACCGGCCACGCTATTGGCGCTATAGACTAAACATAAACCTCCAGATAATACCTTTACTGGTCTGCCGGTAAATTAACAGCTGGGTGGCGACCCAAGCCAAGGACCAGATAAGGTGTACGGATTTGGCAGCAGATAGAGATTTGGGCAGACTCGACGGGTCACGCGGACCTGATCTGCCAACGTGTTCTGCGTCTCTATACGGAACTGAACTAAAAGAAAATCTCACATTAAAAATGCAAACTCCTGATCTGTAAATAAGCCTTTATGAAGCACCATGTCATGGACCTCCTGTCACCAGGGGAGAGTGCAGAACGGCCAGGGCCAGTGCAATCCACTCTTATTGCGTTTACAATGGATAATTTGTGCCTGACTCTCTCCCTCGCAAAGGAGTCATAAAGGAACCGATGCCCGAGGCAGCAGTGGCATCTCGGCTAATAATGTAATGTGTGTTGTTGTCATGGACGCAAACATGGCAGTAACAACTCTCCCCCGTCTCAGTCCAATCTCGCGTCCAATCTCATAATTCACGAGCCTCAGTCTCCAAATATTTTCCTCCTTTTTACAATTTATCAGCTTATTTTATGGTACATAATTATTACTGGGGTTTGTGAGCGAGGAGGATGGTGGCAGGGGGGAGAACCCATTTTTTGATGTTTCCTTTTTGCGGAATAATCTGTGCTTCAAGCAGAGTAATATATCTGTTACGAGTTTGGAGGAATTAAACTGTTAAGGTCGTACGTTCCTAGATTGTGATTAAGTTAATTATAATTCTGGGCCTTCCTTGCAATGGTTTTTCTTGCAGCTCGCGTGTAAAATGGAGACTGTGTGGTGCATGTCGTGCCCTTCAAGGCTTATTTCACAAGACCTGGTATAAGAAAATGGTAGTACATAGCACAAACCAGGCCATGGCTCCTAAAATCCCCGTTCCTAAATTTTTGGGACTGTTTTGCACAGAACACTATGGAAGTATCTCCTCCCTGGCTCTTCAATATTAGTAAGCTGGCTCCTGAATTTGGTCTGTTTGGCTCTCTAAGGTCTACACACATTTGTCAAACCAAAGGACTGGAGAATGGTCACATATTAGAACTGCTTACTATACCAGTGGCCCCTCTCTCCACTCTGCAAAAGGAAAGGTTTATGGAAAATGTACTACAAAGGTTTTTTTATTATAGAAGTCAAGATAGACTGCCAACACATGGGGCATGGTGAATAACAGTCCCAGCATCCATATGAAGCCAAGGTCCCTTATTGCTCCAACCCTAGTATCAGCAAGAAGTAGGTAATTACTTGATCCAGATTGTCACCTTTGAGAGGTTTCACAACAGGCACTTTATAAGCCTATGGTGCCACAATGCAGAGCCATCTCTGTAGGGATGTTGCTCCCTGTATCCCCCTCGCTTTTCATAAAAACAATAACCCATTTTTCACCTGTTCCCCTCTAACGCTAGAATATAGCATTGCCATGCGTGTATGTTCCTCTGCACAGGCTCAACCAAGCCATGGGGGTAATTTATCAAACGCTAAGGAGATAAACATGGAGAAAAAGAGGGATCCAGTCTCGCCCTCCTTCTCATAGCAAACATTAATCAGTTACAAGGTCGTTATCCAAACTCCATGCGTCATGATGCCCCACTCTCCCTCCCCACCTCCATTGCGCTAACGGCGAATTTTAGAGCATCCGCGGCCATGTCACACACACACACAGCACACACGATTATAACAGGTAAAATAAGTAATATGTTTTTATATATATATATATATATATATATATATACTTAACTCCACAAGTCCAGGGAAAATAGTGATATATTAAACTCATAGATATGAAATCTCTCTATATATATAAAGAGCTAGACCCCGCTGTTCCATGGTGAGTGGGGGAATCACTCTGGAATCTAAGCATCGTGGCAAGACATTAGTTTTAAAGAAGAAGGTAGATAGATAATATTTCCCCTTCTCTACCAAAAAATGACAGCGACAGACTTAATATTGGCCTCAAGCCGATTGTTTTTTGGCCTCTTGTAAAATAGCAGCTGGATGGACACTATCGATGGGAGCCATCAAGGTACCGCGATATATATCCGGAACTGCGTAATAAAGCATTGCGCTGAAAGGGGTTTTCTACCTGTGCATGAGACGGTGTCGTTACAGAGACTCTACACTATTTGTTCCACTTCTTCGTCAATAGCGAAGCTCAAGTGAAAAGCCTTACTATGAGGATAAACTGGCAGGTAATGTTTAGAGTACATGCCATTTTAACTTCTGGCAGCCATGACACTACCTGAAGTCCGATTCAACCGCCAGCTGCCACTCACTGCTAATCAGAGACCTGGGTTTGGACCCGGAGTCCTACGCCCACTGTTGACGGCATATCTAGGGTCTCTGTCGAAGCAGAAGGAGGCCGCCAGTGCTGATGGACATAAGTCCTTGGCGGGAAGCAGTTTGCTGCTCTGATTGGCTGAAACTTTCAACTCTCACCAGCTCCCACTCCAGCGCTGCCTCATTCTAACCCTAATTATTTAACATGGCCCCCTGGGCGAAGCCTGCACCAAGTCAACGGTCACCTCTTTTAGCAAACAGACCCCATAAATGTTCTTCATTTGTACTTTGCTGAGTACACTATAGCCTTTAATCATGGAAGAGAGAATTAAGACCAAATGTTGGAAAAAATCTCCAATACAACTGAATGTGAGAATTTTTCCAGCTCGGCTATTGGGGCCTTAAGTTTGAAATTCCCTTATCAATTCCCTGCAGATCCTCACATGAGAATCTCCAAATGCATGATGAATGCAGGTCATGTATACATACATATTATTATTTTTTTTAATAGCAATATATTTATATACATTTATTCGTGCACATGTGCATCTATATATTTTCAAAATAATTCCCCGATACTTGTGCACTGTCATACCTGTTTGTAAAATATGAATCTGCTCTCCGACGAAAGTTACGCACTGATGGAGTAAGAAAATGTATAACATCCACCGAGACAGTGAACTGATATTATCTCTTAGCTCCATAGACCATTCTTACACAGAATACAAATCCCAGCCAGGGCTTGGGGAGAAGATCTACCGGCTACCCTACGATGTTATAGATTTTGCTCAATTAAAAATGTCCACCCGTCAGCGAAAACAGTTTCTGCAATGTAATGAAATAACGAAATAATGATATGCAAGGAAGGAATCGTGATCTTTTTAATTATTCCATACTTCATTTTTAAAAGAGCCATTTGAAAAAGCACTATTGTAATTGATTGCTATAAATCAGTCACCGCATTCTAAGGGTCATAAATATTCCGACTTTAAAAGACAAAGAAACATTAAATATTCAATGAAACCCTTCCACATTCGCGAAAAATATAATCTAGGGTAAAAGAATAGACTTGCTCTTTCGGAAAGAATTTTTTTTCTTTTTTAAAAAAAAAAAAAGTTTGAGTTTGTTGTCCTGCACAGAATTAAGGAATCTGAATGTCAGCAGCTGAAACTGAATTAATCCGAGAGTTTCTTTTCTTTTTCCCTTTTTATTGTTTTTTTTTTTTTTATGTCGTTAGCCTGCGAATTCTATAATTATGGAAATTGTCTGTCCAGTTCTCTAGAATGTTTGCAGCTCACCATAAGCTTCGAGGATGTTCAATCAGCCTCTCTTGTGGGAATGTGAGGTCATAACTGTAAGTGTACCAGCAAAATTGAATTAAGCTAAAAAATGTCATTAGTATTTATAGCCTGAAGGCATCTGTAAAAGTGCAGGGCAGAGAAGTTATGTGGAAGTCAACGGAGGGGGGGGGGGAATGGCTTTTGTAGTGACAAAGGAGGATTTGAAAGAGATATAAGTGTAGACTGAATAAAAACTATTGATCGTTGTTCTAAAAACCCTGTTGCAAAGATGTCAGCTATTGATTTTTTTCTTGTATGCGTTCAGACTACATATATAATTGTTTGGATTTGCCATCTCCATGATACCAAAATGTTTATTGTTGAAGGTTGCCATTCGGGATATAAACTAACTTAGAAAACCTTGTCCATTTTTCTTTGTTGCAGTTAAGAAGTCTTTTATTTGTTACAAGAGCATCCTGTGGTTAGCGGAAAAATAGAAAAACACGAGTTATTTTGGTTCCACCGACTGGGGATATTGAAATTTTGGGAATAAGGGAATTTTTTTTGGACACAACTGAAAGTTTTTATTTTTATGACTGTATGGGGGGGGGGATGAATTTCACCGCAGTGGAAAGCCGGAAGTGTTGCTTATTCGCCGTGACCTCAACAGTATAAAGCGAAGCAAAAAAAAAATCTAAAATGCTATTTTAAGCAACGTAAGTCAATAAAACCCACATAGAAACATGTATGGAATTAATTACACTGTGGAATATATAGAACTATCTTTACTTCCTTGGATATATGATTTTTTTTATTCTTTTTTTTTTTACAGATAATACATTCATTTATATTATGTAAAATACAGAATAAGAAGACACCTGTGTCTTTGAATTTCTTCCAGCCAGTATTTATAGATATATAGGCCGGGAAGGTCACCCAACTCTGAATAGAAACATGTAATGCTTAAATTGTCAAAATGTTTCGATACCTATTACATTTTGATTTCTGGGATGCTAGTAATTACATATATTAAAATTACCAACATCAACAACCTACATCATCAATTAAACTGCGGATACGCAAATAATTGTGTTGTCTGGCATCTAAATTCTCATTGTCAGCTGTTTTGGCTCTCAGCTGGGTATTACCGTTTCGTAGGCACCTTACGCAACGGTGGAATGGAGAAGTTTTCAGGATCTTGATGATTGATAAGGTTTACCGTAGAATGGATGAAGATCTGCCAGGGGGGAGTGATTTTGGGAGCTCCATTAAGTCCATTTTTATTCTAACAAACACATAGTACAGATGGCTTTTTCTTGGCAAAAATTAGGCCATCTGCAATATTTAGCCTCTTACATGTTTAATTCAGCACCTTTGAGAAAAACCCGACCAGATATTGATGACTTTCCCGTCTAACTGAGGATGGAGCCAAGCCAAAGATGCAAGAAGACTCTCCGACATGCCCAGCCGAATAGATCTGCGCGCTATTAGCTCAATTAGGTTCTTTAGAATTAACTGCTAATTGTTATTTCTTTTGAACCATCACTTGTTCTAGAAATGCGGGTCACAGTAACGAGATAAGATGTTTTATTTCTTTTGCCGTTCGATTTTCCCTTCGTTTTATTGCCGGCATCATCCAAAATTTCATCTAGCAAATTAAATGGCAGATTGTGAGGGGCAATTTGGATAAATAGGAAAAACATACTAAGAAAGATTTCGCTCTTCCAAGAATTCAACAAGTCAAGTTCCCGACACATCAAAACCAAGTGGGTCAAACTAAGTTAAAACCAAATGGGGCTAATAGATTTATAGAAACTGATATCCTGTGACTCTTTAAAGTTTACTCAGAGTATATTCCAAAGTACACACATGATGTTAGTCTCATGCAATGAAATATTTAAGAGTAACTTTGTTTGTTTTACTTTTAGTTCCAGATCAAATTTTTGCCAACAGTTCTCAATCTTCTGGGGTTTTATTGGGTACTGTCCTGTCAAATTCAAGTCTATCCCTGCCTTGATACTGTTTTCGCAGAGTGCTTAGCATTGTGTATAAGCAATCTATGTCACATGCAAAGTATAAATGAAGGGAATTTAGCTCCAGAAACTCAGCACCCATGCAAAAGCTGAAGCAAATCTCGGAACGTTGCATGATGTCATGTGGCAATACCATAGAACTGAGGGAGTGAAACAATGATCTCCCCATTTACCTTCTTTCGGGGGAAGCAAACGTGTGGCCCTGTTGAGGAGAGGGCTGTCCATTCCTTGGAAATTGGAGGAACCCATAGAAAGGTTAGGGAACTGGCCGGATACAAAAGCCACTCTCCGTACAAGGAGATCTATCAAACACTACGGGATCCATTCCCTAAAAATCTAGGCTAGCGTGAGAAGGTCGACTTTCCTGAGTTTGACTTAGTCTCAAAAATAGCTTTGATCATTTTTGCCTCCCATTACTATTATTGGGGAAAATTCGAACCTGGGTTTTTTTTCTAAGCCAAACTTTTTTTGTCTTTGGTCTCAAAATGAAAGTCGACCTCCGAAGTCGGCCTCCTCGAACTATGGTCGAAAATTTAGTGAATACACCCATAAGTCTCTTGGTGGAATCCCAGAACTGTCGTGGGCTTTTAGATAAACTGGATATATTAAAGTGGGCCTGAATTAAATGGGATCATCTGATACAATGGCTAGTTCTACAGCTCTCAATGAACTGATAGCACCACGATTCGTAGCCAGCCTTTGGACTAGGCAGTTGCCAGTCTTGTAACAGGTGGAATTCTACTGTTTTATAGCCGAAA
Organism: Pelodytes ibericus; assembly: GCA_036172795.1. NCBI lineage: Eukaryota > Metazoa > Chordata > Amphibia > Anura > Pelodytidae > Pelodytes > Pelodytes ibericus. The sequence goes on from CM069865.1 coordinate 7,042,432, forward strand.
GTTTAGAATATAACCTAAAATGTTGATTTAGCCTTTGGAAATTGGTGTTATTCTAGAAAAACTAACAGCATTGCAGAATGTTCCCATGTTTCTAAGCTGATCATGTACGAATACATATTTAATTCACAATCTGTTACCTTCATGTGTGCCAATCGAATGGCATCTGGGTTAAAGTTAGGCCTCACTGCTAATTAAATCTGTAATACTGACAGAACTACAAAGGCCTAGTTTACAATGACACAATTATAAAGGCTTCCTGAAGCTGTAATTAATTATATACCACTAGTGCAGTCTACAATTAGATTAATCAATTTGCCATAATTTAATATATTCCATAGATTTTTTTTGGTGGGGGGGGCACTATAAACAAAGTGGTTTACAGATGTATTCTCTGATATTTTTAAGAAATAATTTATTTCTTTAAATTGTTCACCACTCTAGCAAGCTATAGTTTCATACAATATATATATATATTTTTTTTAATGTTCAAGTTCTAAAGGAAAATTACAGGTACAGGAAAAAAATGAGTTGCCTAAAATGAGGAAAATGGATTTACCTATTGTCAACAAAAAATGTAAACATCTATACTTTATTATAATATCGGTGCCAAATATAATCTTTAGGTGTATACCTACAGAGAGAAATCTGGTGCCACCCTCACATGCCGGACACCTTCAAATGGGCAAAAATGTATTTTAAATATTTGACAGCAAGACTGCCCATAGAGGCCATGTATTTTTAATATATTTCTGACTTGTTTTCTCATGATAACAAGTGGTTTTCTCAAGAAAACGAGTCAGAAAAATATTAGTAAATATATTGTGCCCCTCTAGCCTTCCGTACAAGACACTGGTGCAAGAAGAAAACACTATATTGGTGCTGCAAAAGCTAGTAGTGTCAGTAAAAAAAAAGTGAGCTGCGTTGGGTAAAATGGGTTATTTATTGCAGCTCCACACACACAATTATAGCACATTATATTTCATGACTCTCTGTATATAAAATGTAAAATATCTGTATAAAATTAAACTATCGATATCTGAAAATAATTGTGCTTACATAAACAAATATAAAATCTACATATTAAAACTAGATATGTATTAAAATATAAACATCCATATAAAATACAACCATCTGTGTATTAAAAATATATAGAGAAATCTTTTTGGAACTAATAATATGAAATAGTACAATCATCAGACTGCATATGTCCCAGGCACTTAGGTCAAATAAAATAAATATGACACACATCGAGATCAGTTTGAAAAAAAAAAAAACAGGCATAAATAGCCGAACCAGAAAGATGGAAACTTTGTAGAATCTTTCACACTCCGCTAATGCATTGATTATTGCAGTTCACTTGTCAATTCACCACAGTGCCCTGTTGGGTGACTAGAACTCAGCAAGAGAACCAGGTCAGGACTTCGCCAGAATAGGGCGTTGTATGAACAGAAAATAGTGGGGTTTATATTTAGTGAACTAGCATGGTTAGACCATGCCTGATAATACCATCTGGATTGGTGGAAACAGCCCCTGCAAAGTCACCTTGAAACAGCAATGACCTTGAGAAATGTGTTAAATGTTTGGGAAATGGAAGTCAGAGTAGAATCTACTGTATATAGTAGTTTCACTCAGCACCCTGATAACTAAAAATTGATCTGTGGTGAGTTTACAGCCCAGTTCCAAACAAACAAGTCAAAATAACTCCCTTGTTTGCTGTTAGGTGAATGGACTCGTGTTGTGTTTGTTCAAAGAAAGGATAAAAAATTATGGTTAAATCAAAGTGTGCAACACATTTATTATTATTTTTATAGAAATTTTAACAAATCCAGAATTTAAAATAACTTCCCCATTCAAACCCCCACAAGACTGTTCTGCAAATTGTTTCTTCCAGACCAAAGATATATATACATATGTATATATACGTTTCATATGTTGACCTCCACGTGACCTAGATTTTTAAAAAAAAATTTATTCATGTCTTTATTTGTGAGCTTTAAAACCATTCATTATAACATATTATGCATTAACAAATAAATGATAATTATGAATGCATGTCAAAAAAAAAAATGTTTTCAGGCTGTCTGTTTTTTTTTTTTTTTTGTGTTTACTGAACATTTTTAAATGTATTATATGTTATTTTTAAATACAATGGAAATCAATATCCCCATTGTATAGGAATTTCTAAAATATATATATATATAAATATATTAAATATAAATGGCCTGAAATTCAATTGTTCCAAAATAATGTGAAGGGTATTTTTTTTCTTTTAGTGGCGCAAAGAAGTCTACAGAAGTTTTATAACCGATGCAGGATGGAAACGAGGATCGTGGTAAAGATAAAATACGTCAAGTTGGAAGTTGTCGCTCTGAGAGTAAAATCTAACCTGGGAGTTAATGTCTTTTATTCCAGGGAAGAGTCTTTTAGACCCTGGGGCCTGGAGATCTTCCAGCAGTGTCTGGAACCCACTGTTACACCATCCAGTGATGGGATTATTATGTCCGCAGGGTAGATGCTCATTTCAGGATAGGTTTATAGGTAAGATGGTCTGTTTGTTTCTCCACACTGTACCGTCGTGGCTGGGCTGTTTAACATTCCTTAGCCAAATCCTACAAAGGCATGAAAGGAAGGGATAAAAATGATCCTACAAAGCCAACCTGACGCCAGAATCAATCATAGCCCCCCACTAAGCACCTAAAATGGAAAATGATTGTGAAAGTCTCATTGATGTAACACGCCTAAAAGTGGGCCTATCGCCAGAAGTTTTCTTTGCCCCAATTCGTCAGCTGTTATTTTTTCATTTTTGGAAATAATACAGAGTAAAAGATTTTTAACAAACCTGTATTTCCTGTCATTTTTCCTTGGGCTCAGGGGGCATATTGCATCAATCCCTTGGGTTGGCTGCTGGCAGCAAAACTTTTTTTCTTTTTAAACTGAAACATTTGATCTTCTTAATACTTAAACATCTTTCCTAGCATGTCCCTTCCTCCCATTTCTTATGCCAGGAGTTTCATGTGATGCATATGACATTTGGAGATCCTCCCTTCTTTCCCACTGTTCCCCTTTTTCTATCATTATAAAAGCTCCCTGAAAAAGCAGACGTTTTCCACTTACAACCAACAAAAATAAATAACCCTAAATGGGACCAACTGGTTGTTTGGCTCCAGCCAGGCTGTGAACTTGAAATGTTTGGCTGTAAACACACGTGTCCAGTGTCCAAGATCCTATCATTAAAAGTCTGTGTTTATCTCTATGCTGCATCGGTGAGCTATGTGTGCGCTACACGTCTTCTTTTCTCAGGAACACTGTCATGCGTACAGCTGTACAAGCCGATTTTTTTTAATGTCAGCCGGTGGGTGGAGCTAAGACAGCCAATCTTTGCTTAACCCAAACTATACGGACTAGAGCAGGGACGCCCAACTTGCAGCCTGTTGGGCCAATTGCAAACCATTTGACAACGAGGCTCACCTAATTTAACTCTCATAATCTCATTAAACATATATATGGTTTTGTTTGAGTACAGTTGATCTGTGTTTGGACTGCTCTTGTAATACTGCTACATCCTAAGTCTAACCAGCTATTCTTCACCTTGACTGTAAATAAAATAAATTAGGTCTGTCAATAAACATATGTATGATTTCTGACCATAACGGCCCACTGCAGATCAAATGTGGACGCGCTCGGGCTACAGCATTCATATTCATGGGCGAAATAGAACCAGAAACATTGGTTTATTTAAAGGAGTTAAAAGGGTAAAATAGTGTAAAGGACCAACTGTAACAAAAATGACGTTCTGCTTAATTGAAAGATTGTATCAAGTGTAGGCATTTTATATAGAAATCATTTAATGACAGAATACAAATAAAGTACCTTATTGAGCCATCTTTACTCCATATAGCTCTACCAGGAGGCAGACATTTTGTTTAGAATCTTTGGTCAGATCTCTGTTCATCTGAACCAAGGTGAGTGAAGATCTGAGCCAAGATTCTAACCAACATGTCTGGCCCCCTGAGAGAGCTATATGGAGTAAAGATTCTAACCAACATGTCTGCCCCCTGAGAGAACAATATGGAGTAAAGATTCTAACCAACATGTCTGCCCCCTGAGAGAACTATATGGAGTAAAGATTCTAACCAACATGTCCGCCCTCTGAGAGAACTATATGGAGTAAAGATTCTAACCCACATGTCTGCCCCCTGAGAGAACTATACGGAGTAAAGATTCTAACCAACATGTCTGCCCACTGAGAGAACAATATGGAGTAAAGAATCTAACCAACATGTCTGCCCCCTGAGAGAACTATATGGAGTAAGGAATCTAACAAACATGTCCACCCCCTGAGAGAACTATATGGAGTAAAGATTCTAACCAACATGTCCGCCCCCTGAGAGAACAATATGGAGTAAAGATTCTAACCAACATGTCTGCCCCCCTGAGAGAACGATATGGAGTAAAGATTCTAACCAACATGTCTGCCCCCTGAGAGAACTATATGGAGTAAAGAATCTAACAAACATGTCCACCCCCTGAGAGAACTATATGGAGTAAAGATTCTAACCCACATGTCCGCCCCCTGAGAGAACGATATGGAGTAAAGATTCTAACCAACATGTCTGCCCCCTGAGAGAACGATATGGAGTAAAGATTCTAACCAACATGTCCGCCCCCTGAGAGAACAATATGGAGTAAAGATTCTAACCAACATGTCTGCCCCCTGAGAGAACGATATGGAGTAAATATTCTAACCAACATGTCCGCCCCCTGAGAGAACAATATGGAGTAAAGATTCTAACCAACATGTCTGCCCCCCTGAGAGAACGATATGGAGTAAAGATTCTAACCAACATGTCCGCCCCCTGAGAGAACTATATGGAGTAAAGATTCTAACCAACATGTCTGCCCCCTGAGAGAACAATATGGAGTAAAGATTCTAAACAACATGTCTGCCCCCTGAGAGAACTATATGGAGTAAAGATTCTAACCAACATGTCTGCCCCCTGAGAGAACTATATGGAGTAAAGATTCTAACCAACATGTCTGCCCCCTGAGAGAACAATATGGAGTAAAGATTCTAAACAAAATGTCTGCCCCCTGAGAGAACGATATGGAGTAAAGATTCTAACCAACATGTCTGCCCCCTGAGAGAACTATATGGAGTAAATATTCTAAACAACATGTCTGCCCCCTTAGAGTACTATTTGGAGTAAAGATTCTAACCAACATGTCCGCCCCCTGAGAGAACAATATGGAGTAAAGATTCTAACCAACATGTCCGCCCCCTGAGAGAACAATATGGAGTAAAGATTCTAACCAACATGTCTGCCCCCTGAGAGAACTATATGGAGTAAAGATTCTAACCAACATGTCTGCCCCCTGAGAGAACAATATGGAGTAAAGATTCTAAACAACATGTCTGCCCCCTGAGAGAACGATATGGAGTAAAGATTCTAACCAACATGTCTGCCCCCTGAGAGAACTATATGGAGTAAATATTCTAAACAACATGTCTGCCCCCTTAGAGTACTATTTGGAGTAAAGATTCTAACTAACATGTCCGCCCCCTGAGAGAACAATATGGAGTAAAGATTCTAACCAACATGTCCGCCCCCTGAGAGAACAATATGGAGTAAAGATTCTAACCAACATGTCTGCCCCCTGAGAGAACTATATGGAGTAAAGATTCTAACCAACATGTCTGCCCCCTGAGAGAGGTATATGGAGTAAAGATTCTAACCAACATGTCTGCCCCCTGAGAGAACTATATGGAGTAAATATTCTAAGCAACATGTCTGCCCTCTTAGAGTACTATTTGGGGTAAAGATTCTAACCAACATGTCTGCCCCCTGAGAGAACTATATGGAGTAAAGATTCTAAACAACATGTCTGCCCCCTGAGAGAACTATATGGAGTAAAGATTCTAACCAACATGTCTGCCCCCTGAGAGAACAATATGGAGTAAAGATTCTAAACAACATGTCTGCCCCTGAGAGAACTATATGGAGTAAAGATTCTAACCAACATGTCTGCCCCCTGAGAGAACTATATGGAGTAAAGATTCTAACCAACATGTCTGCCCCCTGAGAGAACAATATGGAGTAAAGATTCTAAACAACATGTCTGCCCCCTGAGAGAACTATATGGAGTAAAGATTCTAACCAACATGTCTGCCCCCTGAGAGAACTATATGGAGTAAAGATTCTAACCAACATGTCTGCCCCCTGAGAGAACAATATGGAGTAAAGATTCTAAACAACATGTCTGCCCCCTGAGAGAACTATATGGGGTAAAGATTCTAACCAACATGTCTGCCCCCTGAGAGAACTATATGGGGTAAAGAAGACTTAATAAGGCACTTAATTTGTATTCTTTCATTCAAGAATTTCTTTATAAATCATCTACACTTGATAAAATCTTTTAATTAAACATAAGGTCATTTCTTGCTACAGTTGTCCTTTAATAATAATATTATCAATAGTGTTATTTAGTCAGAAATCCTTTTGCCAGGGTACATCTCCAGGAACTAATAGTGATGCATTTTGTATAGAAGTAAAAGTAGTGTATCTAATCCTATTTTGGATGTTTAACTGAGCTCCCATTGTGTGGCTGGCTTTACCTTCTGTAGAAGTCATTTACTCAGGGTTTACAAGATGCTGTGTAATTTGCATGCTAACTTTATTGACATATTTGTTTGCTGATCAGTATTCCTTGTCTTTTGTCCCCTAAGGGATGTCTTCCGTGCAAGAGTGAATTAACTTCTTAATCCCCACTTGCTGTTCAGATCAGTGTCTTTATCCAGCTGTTTGCAATCCAGGAATTCGCCAGTCTATCAGCGATTCCCTTTTACAGACCAGTAAATGAGATACAGTCTGGTAGAGAGACAGTGGTTGGATCTGGCATTGGCATCAATTGGTCCACAGAATGTTTATGAACGACGAAATCCACGGAAGAGACTGGGGAACATGGTATCAATCCTACTAAGCAGTTTGGTTTGTAATCATGTTAGGTGCCAATTTGTTTGTAGGACCCTGATTTTTACTTGTTCTTGCAAAGATCCCTTGGCATCGTTAGATCATTCGGCAGTCAGGTTGGTTGTTTAATTTGGCCCCAAGGAATGGGAATTTGGTTATAAATGGACAAATCAAACAGTTCCATAAACAGAAACTAGCCAGCTACACTACAAAACAATGTTCCAACATGGAACCCTCTACGGAGGGGTTCCACCATATTATCTTATTAATTATGCTTTTTAAATATAAGAAGACTTTGTATTTTTATAGGTGTCAGATTTCGTGAAATAGTTAAAAAAATATATACATATTCGGGATGCTGGGATTTATTTGTATTCAGATCTGTTAATCTATTTTTTAAGTCTGCTAAGAAAAGCCATTTGACTCATGTTTGACTATATAAAAAGTTTTTAAAAAGCATGAAACCCAGAGAATCGATAAAGTGATCCAAACTCAAGAAACTGGGTAAAAATATATTTTTAAAACAAATCTGAATCCAAATTTTATAACTGTATGGAATTTGACATCTACATTTCTTTGTTTAAAGTTAAATTAAGTAAAAAAATAAATAAATAAAAATAATTTTTTACCTCCCGTTAAACATGTGAAGATGGGATACCATGACACAATAGGAAAAAAAAGCCCTACGTGTTATCCCACAGATTTAATAAATAGGGATAAAAAACATAAATAGAAAAAAACAAAAAATATGAGCTAAAATGATACTATTTATTGGCTAACTGAGGGTTTAATTGCAAGCTCTCAAAACCAAGTTGTTGAAGGGACCAAACATCTTGAAGATTTACAGAGAAGAAAAACTCACTGGTCATCAGACAGTGTCAATAAATTACCAATAAGGATCAATCACGCTGCATTCCTATCAAATTAATCCTCTCATTCATGCCCAGATTTAATCAGCTCAGTCCTGGTGTCATATCTAAAGAGCAGCGAAATGTAACAATAATTCCTGTATTCACCCCATTGTGTGTAATTGATTATACAGAGCTAATTAACCTCAAACCCCTGCCTTCCCTTTCAACATGTGAGTGATCACCTTCTTTCCAAATTGTGATCCAGGAATTCTGTACCGTCTGCATTAAACTAAATGTTATTTTTAATGTAAACTTTATCTCTTGTGTTATTTATCAATTAAGGTCAGAAAAAAAATATAATATTGGTGTCATTCATTACTTGTAATGCGCGTTCATTACATACGTGGACTTGAAACTGGAATTACCCAAGTTATTACTGAAGATTATTTTAGATTGTGTCTGCTCTGTGCAAGAGTTTCTCTTCTTTTACTTTGTTCAGATACTCAGCTGAGATCCAAGTCACAAGTTTAATTAGACTTTAGGGCCTGTCCTACTATAATTCTCAGATCTTTGTCCCTCGTCGGTTGTCATATATGACAACATTGTCTGCTTGCATTACTTTATTACACTGCTGTTGTATTGTGACAAATAATATTGTAAACCAGTAAAAACAGAATTTAAAAGAATAAAAAATAATTGTGCAATATAGGAATAGGAAATCATTTGGCAGAAATGATGTATTGGTTTCACAGATTCTAATATGATACACTCAGATTAAAACAATGTATAATTTATATCTGATAATATAGGTGTGGGATTTTTTTATTAAAACATTTTTTCATTATTGCTTTTGATATTTAAGTAATAATATTTTTTTTCATTTATATATGCTTATTTATGTTCCTGTGATTGTTTTGGCTATTACCATGGCAGAAGTGTAACCACTGTAATTACAATGTGGGTATTATAAGTATGGAATTCCCAGGGAGGACTTTAATTATTATTTCTTTAAGTTTATTTTATTATTTTGTTTGGGGGGGGTGGAGGAGCTGGCACTGGACAGGGGGTTTTAATTATTATTTAGAATTGTATTTATCTTTTATGTATTTTCCTGTTAGTGTGTTGGGTATTACACTGGTGATACTGTACCCAGGAAGTATTTTAATTAATGGGATATTGAAGCGGCGTTAGTTTAACAACTAGGAGTTTTTAATAATTATTTGTATTTTATTTTGTTTATTTTTTTATGTATTTTCCTGTTATTGTGCTGGGTATTACACTGGTGGTACTGTACCCAGGGAGAGTATTTTTATCTATTTTTTGGCAATTTCGCAATGGATGCTGAAGTGGCGTTAGTGTAACAAGGAAGAGGTTTTAATTATTCTTTTTAACACCCCCCCCCCCCCCCCCCCATATTATTTTGGGTATTACAGTGGTGCTATTGTATCAGGAAACAGTTTTTAATTATTACTTTTATTTTATATATGTTTTCAGTTGTATGTCAGCTCTTTACCTTTAAAGTATTCTGTTTGGCATTCAAACATGGGCTTATACAGCACAGAGTATTCAGATAACCTTTTAAACACACATGGTGTGCTAATAAGGATTTTTTGGGCAGTTGTGTTGTACATAAATTCCTCCTTTTCCCAGCAGAGGGAGCTCTGCATGTTACTTTATTTCCAAAATGTTATCTGTAGTTCTCAATACACTGACTCAGGCAGGCTCGGGAGGTCCGAATGATTCCCCCCGATACCATGTGAGATTTCAATGCAAAAATAAAATAATAATAATAGGTACACTTGTGCTATTAAAGTTTCTCATTTTATTTCACATCAGAGAAGCACAAAATAATACAAATATTCTGAATAAATCAGGCTGAGATTATACAGTCTGAGCTCTGTACAGTCTAACAGCGGGTTACAGCGGGGGAATGTAGATTGCAAGGGAGAGTGCCGCATACCCTTTATAGACAGGGAGAGTGCCGCGTACCCTTTCTACACAGGGAGAGTGCCGCGTACCCTTTATACACAGGGAAAGTGCCGCATACCCTTTATACACGGGGAGAGTGCTATGTACCCTTTATACACAGGGGGAGCGCCGCGTACCCTTTATACACAGGGGGAGTGCCGCGTACCCTTTATACACAGGGGGAGTGCCACGTACCCTTTATACACGGGGAGAGTGCCATGTACCCTTTATACACAGGGGGAGTGCCGCGAACCCTTTATACACGGGTAGAGTGCCGCGTACCCTTTATACACAGGGAGAGTGCCGCATACCCTTTATACACAGGGGGAGTGCCGCGTACCCTTTATACACAGGGAGAGTGCCGCGTATCTTTTATACACAGGGAGAGTTCCGCGTACCCTTTATACACAGGGAGAGTGCTGCGTACCCTTTATACATGGGGAGAGTGCCGCGTACCCTTTATACACAGGGAGAGTGCCGCGTACCCTTTATACACAGGGAGAGTGCCGCATATCCTTTTTACACTTGGAGAGCGCCGCGTACCCTTTATACACGGGGGGAGTGCCAGGTACCCTTTATACACAAAGGGAGTGCCGCGCACCCTTTATACACAGGGGGAGTGCCGCATAGCCTTTATACACGGGGAGAGTGCCATGTACCCTTTATACACAGGGAGAGTGCCGCGTACCCTTTATACACAGGGAGAGTGCCGCGTACCCTTTATACACAGGGAGAGTGCCGCGTACCCTTTATACACAGGGAGAGTGCCGCATACCCTTTATACACGGGGAGAGTGCCATGTACCCTTTATACACAGGGGGAGCGCCGCGTACCCTTTATACACAGGGGGAGTGCCGCGTACCCTTTATACACGGGTAGAGTGCCGCGTACCCTTTATACACAGGGGGAGTGCCACGTACCCTTTATACACGGGGAGAGTGCCATGTACCCTTTATACACAGGGGGAGCGCCGCGAACCCTTTATACACGGGTAGAGTGCGGCGTACCCTTTATACACAGGGAGAGTGTCGCATACCCTTTATACACGGGGAGAGTGCCATGTACCCTTTATACACAGGGGGAGCGCCGCGTACCCTTTATACACAGGGGGAGTGCCGCGTACCCTTTATACACGGGTAGAGTGCCGCTTACCCTTTATACACAGGGAGAGTGCTGCGTACCCTTTATACATGGGGAGAGTGCCGCGTACCCTTTATACACGGGGAGAGTGCCGCGTACCCTTTATACACGGGGAGAGTGCCGCGTACCCTTTATACACGGGGAGAGTGCCGCGTACCCTTTATACACGGGTAGAGTGCCGCGTACCCTTTATACACGGGGAGAGTGCCGCGTACCCTTTATACACAGGGGGAGTGCCACCTTTATACACAGGGGAGTGCCATGTACCCTTTATACACAGGGGGAGTGCCATGTACCCTTTATACACAGGGGGAGTGCCATGTACCCTTTATACACGGGGACAGTGCCATGTACCCTTTATACACAGGGGGAGTGCCACCTTTATACACAGGGACAGTGCCATGTACCCTTTATACACAGGGGGAGTGCCATGTACCCTTTATACACAGGGGGAGCGCCACCTTTATAAAAGGGGACAGTGCCATGTACCCTTTATACACAGGGGGAGTGCCATGTACCCTTTATACACAGGGAGAGTGCCACCTTTATACACAGGGGGAGCGCCGCGTACCCTTTATACACAGGGGGAGTGCCACCTTTATACACGGGGACAGTGCCATGTACCCTTTATACACAGGGAGAGTGCCGCGTATCCTTTATACACAGGGAGAGTGCCGCGTACCCTTTATACACAGGGAGAGTGCGGCGTACCCTTTATACACAGGGGGAGTGCCATGTACCCTTTATACACAGGGGGAGTGCCACCTTTATACACGGGGACAGTGCCATGTACCCTTTATACACAGGGGGAGTGCCACCTTTATACACGGGGACAGTGCCATATGTACCCTTTATACACAGGGGGAGTGCCATGTACCCTTTATACACAGGGGGAGTGCCATGTACCCTTTATACACTGACTCTCTCCATTCACCTTCTCCGTTTCAGACATATAACACACCATCCCTTACATGCTAATCCTTGGAGAGCCAGGGGAAAGATCCATTTGCACATGAAATAACTGTTGTGATGTAAGTGAAAGCATTTTGTCACCTAGCTTTCTTCTGATCTATAGAAGTTTTAGCAAACTAGTAATTTGGCACGAATAGTGTGAATGTAAATCTGCTCTGTAATGGAGACCTCACCTGTTTAGCATGACAGAGCTCGTTTAAAGGGACAGCGCCACCGATAGTTTGCAACGTGAACACAAAGAAACACATCTTTCTTTTCTGTTTTCTGTTCATTTCTTCCTGTCTCCTAACTGCAAATAAAGTGTAAGAGGTTGTTGTTTTTTGCTGTTACTATAGTAACCATCCTGCCTGTCTCTCCAAGCCCCTCCTCTCTCTCCAAGCCCCTCCTCTCTCTCCAAGCCCCTCCTTATTGGAATGTCACTGAATTCAGAAGCCCTGCTGAAATTATTTTCTTTGTAAAACTGTCGTAAATTATTCTCTTTGCAAAATTGTGGTAAAGTAAAAAAAACGAGTGTATTTCACAAACATTATAACACGTGTACAATATATATGTTTAACCTTTCCACCATGGACCATTGTCTTTTCATTTTGTTTTAAACATGTTACTTTGTTTCTCAAAATGTCATCTTTTTTCTTTTAAACGAATAAAAACCAAATACCTTGAACGATGTGAATTAAAAAGAAAGGAGGTCGTTTAGTTACCTGCACTTTTTAGACCATTTTTAAGCCACCTGGATGATACAATGTCAGGGGGGGGGGGCTTTGTATTTACAGACCAGCTGCAAGTTTGGAAGGGGAGCAAGTCTGTAAGGGAAACTCCAAAGAAAGACACCGTCAGGATCCTAGCTGGGATATTATAATGGAAATTAGGACTTTTTGTGTCTAACTTTTAGGTGTTACTGACCATTTAATTAAGGGAGAGTGAGAAACAGTTCACGGGCAGGTAAATGGCAGTACACTTGCTTAATTCTGACACATATTATAATACAGTTAGAAAGTGTAACAATGATTGTGTTGTTTTGGTAAGGTGCGACTGGGCCGCTCTCATTAAAATCTAAAATACTGAGCTGGTTAGAGAACATTAGACCTGACATTAAAAAATGCATTAATTAGGTTTTGCGACACCTTTAAAAGACTTAACCAATTGCGTGTTTTTTGTTATTTTTTTGGGTTACTCCCTTGATGTTTGGGCTGAAAGAGACATCTCCACACACCACTTAGAGGTCCCTCACAGGGGTCCATCACAGAGATGATCATGGACCTCCATAAAGTATTGAAAGAGGGGAAATCGCTGAGGATGTACAGATGTGTACAGCTGTATGCTAAGAATATTTGAAAAAGTCTGGCAGGAGGAGGGACTTAAATAGGTTTTGCCTGCTCAAGTATGCCAATCGTGTCTGAACATGCAAAAAGAGCATCCTAAAATGGCAATACAGGATTTAGGTCTTAATTCACGAAATGAAGACCAAAATAGAGATTAAAATATTGCTTAATGGGAGAATTATTCCAACTCGGTTACTATGTCCTACAGTTTGTTATTCCCTTCTCAAGTCCTTGACTTACCTTTAGAGGTTCAGTAGAAATTATTTTTTTAAATCTAGGAAATGTTTTCATGAAAAATGTTAAATGACCTTTAACTGAATTCACCAGGCTCCAATACATACAAAACTAACTTTTTTATGGAAAGTCTGGCTGGAGTGGACCATTAAGAGTCCCTTATAGAAAATAAATGTACCTTATAGGTCTCTATCTGTTCCTTTTTCTGTTTACAACTAAGAGAAATGTGTTAAAGGACAACTGTCAGCAAAAATAAGGATTCTTTTTTTATTGAAAGATTCCATCGTGTTGACATTTTAAAGAGAAATGCTTTAATGAAAGAATATAAATATATAACTTTTTTGAGCCCTTCCTGCTTGTATATTTGTATCAGCTTTAAACATGTTGTTTAGAATCTTGGGTTAGATGGGTCAGCTGATACAAGATGCCCGCTCCCTGATAGAGCTATATGGAGCAAAGAGGCTCAATATGGTATTTTTTATGGTATTAGTGTTCTTTCCGTAAAGCACTTCTATTTCAAACGATGGATATGTCTATAGAGCAGTGTAAAGCACCCTATCCAGAGGGTTCAAATAAGCTGAGGAGCTATATGTAAAAAAACATCTATTGTGTCCCGAATCCGGCTTCCAGATGTAACCCATCTCACACACAGTGCATCTTTTTGTTGTTTAAATAAACATCGAAATGCTAATGCACCAATAAATCAAATCCTTCAGCTTGATTTGGTTTAATAAATCATTTAATTGGAACATACTGTAAACAACAAAAAAGGTGATTATCAGAATGCTTTAAAGGTTTTAAAATCATTTAGGATTGTAAGAATTAAATTAAATATTTTGATCATACATCCTTCCAACGTATCACCTTTTCCTGCAGAAGATATGTTCAAACAACAGGGTGGCAGGTTCGATTCCTGGCAGGAATAACTCCTCTTTCTAAAGTCCATAAAATGAGTACCAATCTGTTGGACATACATGCCTCCCCATTTAGGAGGGACAGTCCCTTAGCTTTCTGGCTGCAAAACAATACAACTTATCATATAATGTTCAGCTACCCCCCTGGTGCTGGTTTATGAAGCATCGTTACACAGATACTCAGGTTTGCTGTGTAAAAGGAAAATAAACTATGAACTAATATATATTATGGATAAAATCAATTAAAGGCTCAATAAAGCTACATGGGTTGTTTTATTTATTTTGTTTGAAATGTAAACTACAAAAAATGAATGTAATGGAAAAAAAATATGGATTAAATGAAATCATATCCATTAAACAACAACTGTCAGCAGAAAATTGAGTTGTGTTTAATTGAAAGATTGCGTTGAGTGTAGCATTTTAAATACAAATATAAATAAAGTACCTTATTGAGCCCTCTTTGCTCTGTATAGCTCTATCAGGAAGCGGACATGTTGTTTAGAATCCTGGGTCAGATGTAGCTCTATTATCCATCTTCTATATATTCTTCTATACATTGTGCAGGGTCTGGTGAGTTTCTCCTGCTAGAAGAACAGAGTTGGCCCTGTATAATGCATTGTTATAAAGTGACAGTGTGTAAAGATGTAACTCTGCATTATCCATGGCCAGCTGAGCTCTTCTATATATTATATTATACATTGTGCAGGGTCTGGTGAGTTTCTCCTGCTAGAAGAACAGAGTTGGCCCTGTATAATGTATTGTTATAAAGTGACAGTGTGTAAAGATGTAACTCTGCATTATCCATGGCCAGCTGAGCTCTTCTATATATTATTCTATACATTGTGCAGGGCCTGGTGAGTTTCTCCTGCTAGAAGAACAGAGTTGGTCCTGTATAATGCATTGTTATAAAGTGACAGTGTGTAAAGATGTAACTCTGCATTATCCATGGCCAGCTGCGCACTTCTATATATTCTTCTATACATTGTGCAGGGCCTGGTGAGTTTCTCCTGTAGAAGAACAGAGTTGGCCCTGTATAATGTATTGTTATAAAGTGACAGTGTGTAAAGATGTAACTCTGCATTATCCATGGCCAGCTGAGCTCTTCTATATATTATATTATACATTGTGCAGGGTCTGGTGAGTTTCTCCTGCTAGAAGAACAGAGTTGGCCCTGTATAATGTATTGTTATAAAGTGACAGTGTGTAAAGATGTAACTCTGCATTATCCATGGCCAGCTGAGCTCTTCTATATATTATTCTATACATTGTGCAGGGCCTGGTGAGTTTCTCCTGCTAGAAGAACAGAGTTGGTCCTGTATAATGCATTGTTATAAAGTGACAGTGTGTAAAGATGTAACTCTGCATTATCCATGGCCAGCTGCGCTCTTCTATATATTCTTCTATACATTGTGCAGGGCCTGGTGAGTTTCTCCTGTAGAAGAACAGAGTTGGCCCTGTATAATGTATTGTTATAAAGTGACAGTGTGTAAAGATGTAACTCTGCATTATCCATGGCCAGCTGAGCTCTTCTATATATTCTTCTATACATTGTGCAGGGTCTGGTGAGTTTCTCCTGCTAGAAGAACAGAGTTGGCCCTGTATAATGCATTGTTATAAAGTGACAGTGTGTAAAGATAGAACTCTGCATTATCCATGGCCAGCTGAGCTCTTCTATATATTCTTCTATACATTGTGCAGGGTCTGGTGAGTTTCTCCTGCTAGAAGAACAGAGTTGGTCCTGTATAATGCATTGTTATAAAGTGACAGTGTGTAAAGATGTAACTCTGCATTATCCATGGCAAGCTGAGCTCTTCTATATATTCTTCTATACATTGTGCAGGGTCTGGTGAGTTTCTCCTTCTAGAAGAACAGAGTTGGCCCTGTATTCTGCATTATCCATGGCCAGCTGAGCTCTTCTATATATTCTTCTATACATTGTGCAGGGTCTGGTGAGTTTCTCCTGCTAGAAGAACAGAGTTGGCCCTGTATAATGCATTGTTATAAAGTGACAGTGTGTAAAGATGTAACTCTGCATTATCCATGGCCAGCTGATCTCCTCTATATATTCTTCTATACATTGTGCAGGGCCTGGTGAGTTTCTCCTGCTAGAAGAACAGAGTTGGTCCTGTATAATGCATTGTTATAAAGTGACAGTGTGTAAAGATGTAACTCTGCATTATCCATGGCCAGCTGAGCTCTTCTATATATTCTTCTATACATTGTGCAGGGTCTGGTGAGTTTCTCCTGCTAGAAGAACAGAGTTGGTCCTGTATAATGCATTGTTATAAAGTGACAGTGTGTAAAGATGTAACTCTGCATTATCCATGGCCAGCTGAGCTCTTCTATATATTCTTCTATACATTGTGCAGGGTCTGGTGAGTTTCTCCTGCTAGAAGAACAGAGTTGGCCCTGTATAATGCATTGTTATAAAGTGACAGTGTGTAAAGATGTAACTCTGCATTATCCATGGCCAGCTGAGCTCTTCTAGCAGGAGGAACTCACCAGTCCCTGCCAGGGCCGGTGCAAGGATTTTCGTCTACACAGGCGAAGGTGCATTTTGGTGCCCCCCTGCTCTGATCCGCCACGCCTCCCACACCATTAAGCTTCCTTACATTATATATATATATAAATAATGTATAGTGTAGAAAAAAAAATCTAAATATTCAACTCGCATGCTCTAAATGTGTCACACATTGAAACCCTTAAACACAAAGACACCCTTGCAGTCACACACACAGACACCCTTACCACTTACACACACACAGTTACACCAATTCACACATAACCTGAGACACACTATTTTGCAACTCAATATGCCAGTATTTAGCCCAGGGGTACTCAAACTTTTTAAACAGGGGGCCAGTTCACTGTCCCTCAGACCGTTGGAGGGCCGGACTATAGTAAAAACAAAAACTATGAACAAATTCCTATGCACACTGCATATATCTTATTTTGAAGTGAAGAAACAAAATGGGAACAAATACAATATTTAAAATGAAGTAAAGTTAAATCAACAAACTTACCAGTATTTCAATGGGAATATTATGCCAGTCAGATGCCCAGGAATATTATGCCAGTCAGATGCCCAGGAATATTATGCCATTAAGATGCCCAGGAATATTATGCCAGTCATAGCCCAGGAATATTATGCCATTAAGATGCCCAGGAACATTATGCCAGTCAGATGCCCAGGAATATTGTGCCAGTCAGATGCCCAGGAATATTATGCCAGTCATAGCCCAGGAATATTATGCCATTAAGATGCCCAGGAATATTATGCCATTAAGATGCCCAGTAATATTATGCCAGTCAGAGCCCAGGAATATTATGCCATTAAGATGCCCAGGAACATTATGCCAGTCAGATGCCCAGGAATATTGTGCCAGTCAAATGCCCAGGAATATTATGCCAGTCAGATGCCCAGGAATATTATGCCAGTCAGATGCCCAGGAATATTATGTCAGTCAGATGCCCAGGAATATTATGCCAGTCAGATGCCCAGGAATTGCTCGTTATACCTCCCTCCTCCCCCCTTACCCAGACCCCAGTACTTACCTCCATGCCGCTGTTCATGTCCGTGGCTGAGAGGGAAGCGCTGTGAGCGCCCCTCAGGCCGTGCGCATTCAATAAAGTGTGTTGAAAAAAAAAGTTTCAACACACTTTATTGAATGCGCACGGCCTGAGGGGAGCCGCGCTTCCCTCTCAGCCACGGACATGAACAGCAGCATGGAGGTAAGTACTGGGGTCTGGGGGAGCGGGCGATTTTCCCGCCCCCCATTGGTGCGCCCTAAGGCAGCCGCCTGTGCTGCCTTACGGTAGCGCCGGCCCTGGTCCCTGCACTATGTATTGTTACATCTGTGACATGACCTGTTCATCTCACCTGCAGCTCATCTTTTAGTGAATAGCTCCCAGCAAATGCACTAGTTTGAGATGTTTTCCCCAAGATTTCTGTTTAGCTGTAATCCCCAGAGTGTTCAACCAACGCTGCTGGGAAGCCATACTGGTTATACTGTGAGTCACAAGGAGGAATATTCACTAAAACTAAGTACAAAATAAAAAGATTAAAGCAAAGTTGGAAAGACAGAAAACTTGCAGAATTTTTCCAATTCAGCTACTCCAGGTATCTCTCCCCTAATATAAGTAACCCTCCTAGTTAGACTAGGTGATCCCTTGCTATCTTTAATAGCTGCCCCCAAAGGCCCAGACCCACCTTTCTGTTCCATGGGATTAAATGAAAAAGTATAAAAGATTTAATTCTTCATTGTAATGCACCCAGGACCCTACAACAGCCACTGTACTGCACTAATCCTTAGTATACGTAGCTTGGGGGAGAAGCAGGAGAGAGGGGATAGTATAGAAACATGTAAATACATGGAGGGGTAAGATTCAGGAGTCCAGGAGGCACATGTGCTGCAATATAGGGCAAATAGTCAAAATCTTATAATAAAGAGAAAAACGTAAATGTAATGAGAGGAAATAATAATTCCCTAAATTTGGGGTGTAACAGAGGTGGCAGAGGTTAATAGATTAGGGGAATGTAAACATGCATGGTAGAGGTACAGACATATCCGGATTAAAGGGACAGATTTGCAGATCCAAGATGTACATATTTACTTTATGCAAAAGAACCTTATTCAGACAAGATACCATTATATTTGTGTTCACATGCAATATGATCATTATTCCCCTGTTTAAATCATCTGGAAATATCCAAGCTCCTCCCATCGTTTTTAGAATGTTGTGATAGTATATAAGTTCCATTTAACATCGCCTGGTCCGGGACAACACTCTATCCCAGCAGAACATCGCCTGGTCAGGGACAACACTCTATCCCAGCAGAACGTCGCCTGGTCAGGGACAACACTCTATCCCAGCAGAACATCGCCTGGTCAGGGACAACACTCTATCCCAGCAGAACGTCGCCTGGTCCGGGACAACACTCTATCCCAGCAGAACATCGCCTGGTCAGGGACAACACTCTATCCCAGCAGAACATCACCTGGTCAGGGACAACACTCTATCCCAGCAGAATGTTGCCTGGTCAGGGGCAACACTCTATCCCACCAGAACATCGCCTGGTCCGGGACAACACTCTATCCCAGCAGAACATCGCCTGGTCAGGGACAACACTCTATCCCAGCAGAACGTCGCCTGGTCCGGGACAACACTCTATCCCAGCAGAACATCGCCTGGTCAGGGACAACACTCTATCCCAGCAGAACATCGCCTGGTCCGGGACAACACTCTATCCCAGCAGAACATCGCCTGGTCAGGGACAACACTCTATCCCAGCAGAACATCACCTGGTCAGGGACAACACTCTATCCCAGCATTCTATATTCCATTTAACATTGCCTGGTCAGACAACATTCTATCCCAGCATTCCCTATTTTTTTGAACATTGCCTGGTCAGAGAACCCTCTATCCCGGCATTCTACATTCCATTTAACATTACCTGGTATGGGACAACACTCTATCCCAGCATTCTAAAGCAATGGCAGGAGCTTGGATATTTTTTGTAAACTAAATTGTTCAAGACAGCACTCTGGGGTCTGGACATTATACTAATAGTATATTAGTGGGGTCTGGACATTATATGAGTAGTATATTAGTGGGGTCTGGACATCATATGAGTAGTATATTAGTGGGGTCTGGACATTATACTAATAGTATATTAGTGGGGTCAAGAATTATATATATTTATATCTGTGTGTACATGTGTATATCTATATGTGTGTATATATTTATACATATGCAAATATACACACACAAAGTAGCAAAACATTTTTAAAAAATCAGATTTTCATACACAAGATACCTGGACAGGTGTATAGATTATTAACCCTTTGAGTGGCAGAGGGGAGAATGAGGCATGGCTAATTGGCAGTGTAAATCCATTTTAATTGCTGGTATGAGATCTCTTGAACTTCACTGTATAGATTCCATCTTATCCCAATGTGTCTTGGTACAAACCGCCCCCCTCACATCTCCAGAGGAGGCTGGTAATTATCCACACTGACCCTCAGGAGTGGGGTTACCTTGAATTCCAGGGGGGCAACCAATAACCTTTGGAAATATAAAAATAATATCATCAATTCTTATTATTAGCAGAAAATGCTGATCATCACAATACAAGAATAAATATTATTTACTATTCTAATCTTAACAAAAGAAAAGCTGCTTTTCCCATGTACCTAATGCAATTCAAACAGCAGGCAAAAAAAAAAAAGACTTATCTGCAAGGGATTAAATATGGACTATTTTGGTATTAAACTACTGTGTTTAACCCTTTCCGCCAAGGAACAGAACAGTGATTTGCTGACCCTTGTCGGCAAGGAAGGGGTTAAAAGGGAAAAAAAATAATCTAAAATCCAGCGGTGTTTTGGGGTTTTTTTTTAGACAGTGAAAGTGGAACATAAAAAAATAAATTCATGTAATAAGAGGAAAATGAGCTTTAATGGTCTGGTGCTATTGGATTACATCACCTTGTTGCACAATTTGCAAATTGACTTGTAGAATGGAGAAGAAATGTTTTTTTGCAAATGGTGAGAGAAAGGTGATGTCATAAGTTGGAGACAGGGGCAGATCATGCTTATCCTAGAAATCTCCTAGGTAAACTATTCTGTAACTATAATATTCCCATGCACCCCTTCTATCTGAGTGTAATATGGCTGTGTTAATACATTGCACCCAGCTCTTGTGAACAGGGCAAGGTGTGAGCTCAGATCTCTAGACTCCTGATTCCCATGTCAGTGTTTCCAGATCCAGGAGGAAGAATCAGTGGCAGATCAAACTGACTGTAATCTTCCTTTGTGCTGCTCCCTGTCTGCTCTGTGAATGGGCTTTTTGTAAAATTGGACATATAAAAATGATCAGAATCATATTGTTTGACAGAATGATCCAGGATGATAAACTAGTTCCTCCAAAAGGGGGGTGGGTGAAAATCGCCCCCCCCCCCCAAAAAAAAAACTCTCCCTGAGATCCCAGGCTGCTATTATAGCCGGGAGGTGAATTACTGCAGCATTAAAGACATAGAGAAAGCAGAGCTCCTCTCCAGCACTGAGATCTAAGACCTCAGTACACAGCCTCTGGCACTCCAGAGCCCAACATGCTCAGCCAGCCTCAGGATGGCTGGCTGAGCCTGCTGGGGAGCTGCAGTCTCCCCCTTTTCCCCCTCAACAGTTGAAGTGCCAAAAAAGGTTAGCCATGACTGTCCTGGAGAAAGACTGGCTTTGATTAAATGTGACATGCTGATCACTGAGAGCTAATGTGAAATAATTAACATAATAGCCATAATTAAAAGCACACTAACAATGCCATAAATGAATCACACCATGTAACCAGGATTCTGCCCCTCTATGCTCTCTTATCGTTAATTAAACGTGTTGCCTTCCACACAATGGATGTTTAGATATTTCCAGCACAAATATCCCCCCTCCACCCCTCTCCCCCCAAAAAAAAAACCTTTTTTATTTTTTGGAAGGGTGACTTTTTGGAGCTTGATTCATTGATGGATTGAAGTAAACACATTATATAATGTGCATAGTACATAGCACAATATATATATATATATATATATATATATATATATATATATATATATATATATATATATATGTATTATTATTATGGTGTATATTTATATATTGTGCTAATTAACGCCATCGATGATATTGGTTTAGAGAAAAAAATAGAAATTCACCTGTGCAGAGAATATAATACACTGGGACAAGGGGGGTAATACAGCCACCCACCCCCTCACCTCGCCCCCCGCAAGCTGTATCCAAACAAATATCGATTTTAACCCTAGGAATTCCAAAAAGAATAGACTCAAGGGTTTTTAAAAAAAAATAACCATGTCATTCGTAGCTTTACAAATTGCCTGATCATAACTGCTCTGCAAATATTAGGACGAGATGCAATAATATGGACAAAGTGGCGAATGATAGGTGCGAAAGAGAGGAGATGTCAAAGTATTAGAGGAAGGGGGGGGGGAGAGAAAATGGAAATGGATTTTTATTTGGAAGTTTAACCCTTTCGCTGGAGAGGAGCGGGGGGCAGTAAGGGTTAAAAAAAAATATATATAAACCCTCCAAATTTCAGGTGACAAAAAAAGTAAAAAAATAAATAAATAAAAGATTTGAAATGATAAATAATGGCGATGTGAAGAATAAACATATAATACAGGGGCATAGGATGTAGAAAAAAAGAGGGGGGGTTAAATAAATACGACCACTGTCATTAAGACTTTACTGTTTGCAATCACTGATTGGGATAACGGATTAGTGAAAGTAATAATGTTAAAATAAGATAAAAGAGGATGTATTATATCCTACCTTGATTTCCTAAATCCAATTACAGCCAGAGAAGGAGATCTTCTGAATCCAGGGAGCATTGGATCACATTGGGATCTAGAGAAATGACAGAATCATTACATCATGTACCGTTTATTTATCAAAATACCGCTTTTGGGTTTTTTTAATAGAAGTTGTAAAAGTGGTGGGGGATCTAAACATATAGATGATTACCAGCCATTGTCTCTACAAGATGATTCAGAGGTTACTATATAGATAAAATATTGGGATGCTTTATTAATTCCAAAATGCAAAATATAATACATTAGCATTAGTTGGGATGGAATGAAAGATGAAAAAATAGGGAGAAATTCGTATATATTCGTTGCCAACTGCCTCGATGTTCATTATTTTAAAAGCGTGGTTAATCTGGGCACTTCAGACGGAAGATTTGTGTGTTTAATAGCGAACTGTAATTAGGATTACAGTGGATTTAAATCCACATACTGTCGGATGTATTAAAAAAACAAAAAACAAATCTCTTCCCAAAACCAAACAGCATTTTTTTTTTTTTACTTGCTGCTTTTGAAGATCTAAGATACTTACTGTAGGAAATAATACAAATCAGTTGAATCTTTTCAAAACGTAATTTAAAAAAAAAAGAAGAGAAAAAAAACTTTTTCTACATAATTATTATTTTTTTTAGTGTCCATAAAATATTTCTATTCAGTGTTGGCAGTGATAAAGTCTCTTACCCCTTCTTTCTCTGCACTGAGGGGTCTTTTAGATCAGATGGCCCTCTGATTGAACAAGAGATTAGGACAATACAAGCCTAATCGAGGGAAAACGTTTCTTTTTCAAACTAAGCACCGTAATTAATAGTATGAATCAATTAATTTGACTTATATTGTGTGCAGACAACCAGCAGCAAACGAATCCCAGATTTCTGGTGGGCTCTGTAACAGAGACCTTTCTCTCTCGCTCCCCTCTTGCCCCCCCCCCCTTTTTTTTTTTTTTTTTTTTTATTGAGGGCACAATCTCTATGTATAAATATCCTCAAATTAGCCTAGTCACTTTGATCAGACATGGAGCACAGATGGTAAAATAAAACAATTAGCATTATTTGCTGGGAATTAGAGAACTGTAACTGAAGACTGACACTCAATTAATAAAGTAACTGGGGGAGATGGATGGCAAGAATCCATGTATTTATACAACTTGCGAATCGAATTATTATTATTAAACTCACCGTGTCTTTTTACCACTTCAATCAAATAAAAGCAAAAAAATACAGTTTCTTTTTTTCTGCCCTATTATTTTATTTTTTTGCAAAGCAAACACTTATAATCAGTACTACTCCGGCAAACAGAGGAATGAAGAATAAAAGATCGATTCAATTTCTCTATACAGCGATTTTAATATTATACACGTAAAATATATATTTTTTTGCAAATACTTTGCCCCCTTTTTTTTTTAAAGCAAAAATTGTACGATCTTATGTAGAAAATCAATAGAAATAAAAATGCATCTTAAATAAGCTAGTTATTGCACGGATCGCAATTGGGCAGGTAACTGCTGACAGCAAATGAAAAGCGCTTTATCTTGTCTCGATCTGGCAAAGCGGAGAGAGTGGAGATAAAATAACACTAACTTTTCGTTAATCACTTGTTTCTCAGCAATATTTGTCATGCATTTTACACCTCTAGAGAAACCAGGACTGGCCTTCCTGCATCTAAGACAAGAATATGATGGGTTAACACGGAATAAATCGAACTGATTCCACAATCCTCAAGGACACTGATGGTTAATAGAGAGTTGCAGAGAAAAATTGATCCCTTTGTCAATTATAAATATTTTAATTAATTCAGAAAGTCAAATACAGCACGCAGAATCAATTAGGAAATATATATATATATATATGCAAAATGTGTTATACCAGGAAAAAAAGATAAACAGATATATACATATTTAAATGCACATGCAACACATGCAAATAGATCGCGAGAAATCTATCTATTTTTTAATAAAGTTAAATTGTACATTAGCCTTTTAAATAACATTCAATTAAATCTCAGTTACCAGATTTTTCATAGGCCAGTGAGACAATTACCCAGCTAAATCTTCATTTCCGATTTGTGCTTCTTGGATGTGTTATTTTCAACTGAAACAAATCCCACGAAGAAAAGAAATGGAGATTTAGTTTTTTTGGAGCAAACCTGTTTTTTGTTGTTGTTTTTTTTTTCTTTCTTTAAAAAAAAAAATCCTCTCCCCTTCCACCTCCCACTTCTTGCTTCTCTCTGTTCAGATGTAGGACAGATTCACCTCTGTCGGCCAGTAGTTCATTTCCTAATCATTCAAATGCTAACACTGCCATGATTACACTCTTTAGCACCTCAGCACAACTAGTTAAATAGCTGTCTTTTTATTTACAGTAGCCCCCCCCCCCCCCCCCCCCACCCCCTTGTGTTTTGTAAATGTCTTTTATTTCCCAGGCACTGACCTAATAGAGTAATCAATAGCTAGTTTTGTTTTTTTGTTTTAAGATCTCTTTGCCCCAGCTGATTTAGGAGAATATACCCCCTAGCAGAGCCAGGATATTTGCTAGTGAGACCATATCCTTTAACCCTATGAGATCAACTAGTAAAAAAAAAAACCCCAGCACTAGATCTCTGTGTACAAACAAAACAGCTCACAGTCTGCTCTTCCCATCACACAAACCTCTTGTTGGATTTTGAGGCTGGATCTGCCACCTCCATTCTCAAATCACTACATTTAAAAAAGAAGAAGAAAATAGACAATAAAAAAAAAAAGCACTGCTCCTGCTGCCAGAATGGCTAATCTTTTGCCACTGCAGCTCCTATGACGCTGAGCCAGGAAGGGTATGGGGGATTCTGAGGCTGCAGGGGTGGCTTAGCTTTAGCCACACCAGCTCCTTGGCTGGCCCAGCCTGATGGGGAAATGTAGTCTCCCCTTAGAGCTGCAGTGCCACAGGGCTGGTAGTGCAGTCTGATCAGATTGATAGACCTATTGGCCAGGCTCCCTGTAAGGGTGAAGCTAGGCTAACTCCAGCAGATGATGATAGGTGGTGTGCTTATGTTGTCTCTATGTTGACAATACTATGAAACAACTTGAGTATTGCATGGCTTAGCAGGGGGTAAGGAGGTGGGGGCTAGAGGGAGAGAGAGGAGGGGGGTCTGACATCACATGGTCACATGATGCCACTGCTAGTATATCTTTAACTGGAAAGTAATCTATCAGTCAGTCTTTGAAAAGAGGACTTTAAAAGTGACTCTGCGACCCTCTGCCAGCCACTGGACAGTCTGTTAACACACCCCCCAAAAAAAATTATCCTGAAGGGGAGGGGGCTGTGAGTCAAAGCAAACAGAAGACGACCATCAACACCAGCAGTTTGAATGCAAAGGATATAAATCCTGGGTCCTGGATTTACCCCCCCTCAGTGCACAGACTTGGAGGACTCTCTGCCTGTCTAACAGGGGGTTTGCTGAATATTTGGGGATTTTGCACCTTTTTTTGGGTTCCTCTTGGGCAGCCTGGCACATAGCTGTGATGACCCTCTCTGGTGGCAGCAGTGGCAGCAATATGTCCGGCCAGACCGTGCTGAGCGCTGAAGATGTGGACATTGATGTGGTGGGTGAAGAGGACGAAGCTCTAGAGAAGGACAGTGACTGTGAAAGCCCCCAGGAGCACCTGGAAGAAGTGGAGGATCTGGTGGGCAAACAGCTCTCCTCTGACAGTGCCAACGAGGCTGAGGGCAAAGGGGATCTTCAGGAGGGCAACACTGCAGGAAGCATCCAAAGCAAGCCCAAGAGCAGCCTGGTCAAGCCCCCTTACTCCTACATTGCCCTGATCACCATGGCTATCTTACAGAGTCCACAGAAAAAGCTCACCCTGAGTGGTATCTGTGAGTTTATCAGCAACCGCTTTCCTTACTACAGGGAGAAGTTCCCAGCCTGGCAGAACTCAATCAGACATAACCTGTCCCTCAATGACTGCTTTGTCAAGATCCCCAGGGAGCCTGGCAACCCTGGCAAGGGCAACTACTGGACCCTGGACCCCCAATCTGAAGACATGTTTGATAATGGCAGCTTCCTCAGGAGAAGGAAAAGATTTAAAAGGCACCAGCCTGACAATTTGAGAGAACAGACTGCCCTCATGATGCAGAGTTTTGGGGCTTATAGCCTTGCCAGCCCTTATGGACGCCCCTATGGACTTCACCCTGCAGCCTACCACCACCCCGCGGCTTTGCAGTACCCCTATATCCCCCCTGTAGGGCCCATGCTGCCCCCAGCTGTCCCCCTATTGCCTTCCAGTGAACTGAGTAGGAAAGCTTTCAATAGCCAGCTTAGTCCCAGCTTACAATTTCAGCTCAACAGTCTGAGCACTGCAGCCTCCATCATTAAATCTGAACCCAACAGCAGACCCTCTTTCAGCATAGAGAATATTATTGGGGTCTCTGCCTCCTCCTCTGTTGGGGCACAGACATTCCTGAGACCCCCAGTGACAGTCCAATCTGCATTGATGAGTCACCAGCAGCTGTCACTGACCAGAAGTACAGCTGCAATCACCCCAATATTAAGTGTCCCCACAAACCTCATCTCTGGACAGTTTATACCTGCAGCGACAGTGGCTAAATGGCCTGCCCAATAATTTGGTGGAGGGGGGGGGGGGGGGGGGTGTGTGTTGCCACTCACAGACTCTGGACTTTACAAACAGATTCAAATAGCAGCCAAGATTCTCTGAACTTTATTATAAAATTGTACAGATCTGGAATGCTTTGTGTACAGGTAAAAACAAAACAAACAAAAAATCATCCAACGAAAATACTATTTGTACATATTTGTATTGATATAAAAAAAAAAAATGATCGATTTTACTTTCTAGGTTTTTATTTTTTTAAGAAAAATTGTAGAACAGAGCACTGACCCTTTATTGGTTGGAAGAATCTTTATCACCAATTGGACAATGGAAAATACATTTTAAATAGTACATTTTCCAAAAAAAAAATAAAAAATTGAAGAAAAAAATAATAATAATAAGTCTGTTTCTATATGAATGGATATATATGTATTCTAAATGTTAATTCATCGTGCTGTAAACAAAAAAACATTTTGTAAATAAATTTTTAAAATGTTATTTGCATTCGTATCTTTATATTGTACTACATCGTCCTTTTTCTCTATTTTTTGATATACAGCGTGGAAATGTTTTATGTGTGTCTATAAATATATATATATATATTTTGTAAAGGTAGTGGTTTTATATGTTTGCATTTTATATTTGTTAAATATTAATATGCATGCATATATATATATATATATATATATATATTTGTAAAGATAGTGTTTTTTGCATGTTTGCCTTTATATTTATGTTAAATATATAATATGCATACATATAAATATATATATTTATAACGGTAGTGGTTTTTATATGTTTGCATTTTATGTATGTTAAATATATAATATGTATATGTGTGTATATATATATATATATATATATATATATATATATATATATATACACACACACACTATGTATTTGTTGACGATAATTTTGAAAGTACTTTGGTGATGTCAGTAATTTTATTTTTTTATCCAGATACACTTATCTGTTTTAATATTCCTATATACATTTAATAACATTTTCATATTATTATTTTTTTTATTACAATATGTCTAATATCTTCTTTTTATAGTAGTATTATTATGTCTGTTCAACAAAATTGACTTAATATAAAATATTAAGAGTAAAACTAGGTTCATTGAATTAATATAGAAACAAACTAATTCAAAAAATAGTAGAACATAAACAAGTTAAATCAACATATCTAATTTTTTTCCCCGAATACACCATAGTAAAAATAAAGAAGCGATGTATTTTTGACTTCATCCATATTATATATATATATATATATATATATATATATATATATATATATATATATATATATATATGTTATATTACTATATTATGTTTCTGATCCGTGATTTTTGTTTATCTAATAATTTCGATTAGTTAAAAGACAAAAATTGATTCGATGCAATACAATTGCAGTAGCCCTACGTATTATTTAACATCAATATTTCAAAGTTTTACATATTATTCTGCTACTAAATAAATATAAAAATAACACACTTTCAGCAATAAATAAATTAATAATTTGATACATTACATTTCAAAACTCTAAAAACAGTAAAACCAAATCGGTTAGGAAAAAGCGGTCCGTCAAATCAAATTCTCGCTACTATATCATTTAATTGTTTATAATATCGAAACACCTATAAATTAAATTTTTACCAAAATCCAGAACCATTCTCCTGTGTCGATCCCTATAAAATCATTTAGAAATATATATATATATATATATGTTATTATTATTATTATTATTATTAAAGACTCTCTAAAAATGTGTTTAATTTCTAGAACTATTAAAATATTGTACAAAATATAGTTTTTTTACCCTTTGGAAATAATATTAATTTTTCAACATTGTTTTACTTTAAAAAAAAAAAAATATTACTTCCTTTTTATCGGTTGTTAATAAATCTTTTCGCCTTTGATTATAATATACACCACCTTTAAAAAAAGAAAAAGTTTATTTAAGAATGATTCCCCCTCCCCAAGCTATATAATATATTTATATTCAAAAATATTTGTAAATATGAAATATTATCTTAATATTGTGTTGTATCTCTGGGGGTGATGTGTCATTTTTATTTATTTCTTTTTTTATTTTTAGCTGCTGGTAAATATTATTTCAATCTGTGTAAACATTTATGTGTCTGGTTTGCAAAATAAGACTCTGCTATTATGGAGCTGTCACCTCCACCCACAACAGATAGGGTATCACTATACCGTTTTTGGCATACCAGCTGTCCGTGGACTGCAGCTCCTAGGAAGCTCAGCCAGTTGAGGTTGAGGTGGCTGAGCATCTTGGGAGCTGTAGTCCACAGCAGCTGGAGTGCCCGAGATTAGTGATCCCTGGGATATGATGTCAGTTTTTCATGGAATAATCCTACTTGGGGAATTAAAGTGTTTAGAGCTGGGCAGGAGAGTTTCACAGTTGTGTCTGCTTAATCTGTTTAACACAAACAGCAAATGGTGTATGATTTGTGTAACCATTAGTCTATATCTAAATTTAGCTGATACCCCTGGGAAAGAGAAAGCAGGCATTCCCTTTAAGGTCCAAGAAGCTGCTGATCCTGTGATTCTAAAGGACATTGGATAACAGGGGCTCATTCCTGTCCTGATCCTTTGTTACCTATAACATTACTCTTTCATATTTCTGCACATAGCATCCATGCCTCAGCAGACACGAGGACACTGGGACTGGATAGGGGAGGGCATCATTTGTTTTTATTTAACCCTTGTAGTAAAAAAAAAAAAAAAAAAAATTAAAGGAAATTAATGCAAGAAAAATTATAAAGAACATGTATAAAGTAAATAATGAATTTAAAAAAAATATATACAAATCTAACTCCTGCTCCTTAATTCAGTGTCACTGTAATTTGTTGTAAATTCGGTGTTGCTCTTATAATAATTAAATATTTGATTTCAAAAATATAATACTAATAATTCAATCCAGATAGAATTATATTTTGTCATTTTAAAAGGCTTGTTTATTACATGGT
This sequence comes from Pelodytes ibericus, assembly GCA_036172795.1. NCBI lineage: Eukaryota > Metazoa > Chordata > Amphibia > Anura > Pelodytidae > Pelodytes > Pelodytes ibericus. The sequence goes on from CM069865.1 coordinate 7,072,747, forward strand.
TATATTATATTTCTTTTACATTTTACTCATGTGAAAATTATCTATAGATTTGAAATGATAACCTTAGGATTTATTTAACTGTAATAAAATTGGCTTATTATATATTATATTATTACACTCTGCTTTTCAAAAGTGGCTGATGATAAATGGAAACACACACAAAAAATAGGGGATTTATACCGCTTTTTAGTTGTTTTCTTTTTCTTTTTAAACTTTCTTTTTATTTCAGGGAGCTAGAAACCAGAAAGCAGGTGCTTTTCACAATATAGATCTCTCTCTCTCCTTTCAGCTCCTGTAGATTTGCCTGCAATGAAGGCTGAGCCCTCTAGGTGGCAGACATTGCAAAGTGCTTGCTCCCCATTACCCAATATCCAATAATAGTTGTATTCCTTAATTCCAATTTTACTGCTATTATAAGCATTAAATAACCATGAGACTATTTAACAAAACATCATCGTATTTTTTATAATTTGCATTGAATTATAGCTTTGTTTATTTATCCATTTATCGTGTCACTGAATCCTTCCATATATAATCCATAATATAAAAAACACACACACACATACACACACACACATATATATATATATATAAATATTATTTAAATAATCTATCTATATGTATATATTAAGATATTAATGTAAATGCTTTATAATGGATTCATTTGTGTTGCTCATAAATGCATCCCTGCATTAATTATTCATTCATTATTATTAATTATCATAGTACACCTTTGTGTATTTTTTTTTATCTGACATCCTGATGAAATGACTATGATCTTATTTTTATCGGGGTACTCAAGTGCCACCCCCATTATATCTGTGTGATTGTGGTGTACAGGGAGCAAAGTCTCCCCCCCCCCCCCCCCCTTTTTTTTTGTGTCTGGACTTTAACAAGACCCTAGAACAGGAGCTGTACCTCTCAAATTGATTCTGTAACACAGTCTTCATTTTTTTCTTTTCTCCCAGCTTCAATGAACTATTTGACACACTTGGGAAAACCTGACACTGCTAGTGACAGATGCCTATTAGTAAAAAACATAGCAGCAGTCCTCTGGGTGTATTAAAAGTAACCAGATCCTAAAACATTGGTGAAATGAGAAGGCACAGCTCTCAAACAGTTGGTATATGACTATTGAGAGCCAACATTTCACCAGTGATTTACTGCAATTGCAAAAATATCCTTCACTGCCTGAGTTTGACTCCAAGAGTGAATCCAATGTGTAGTTTCTGGAACTAAAAATGGTATTTAAATTTAACATAGTAAAAAAAAAAATAAAAAAAAAAATTAACATATTCAAAAAAAAATTAGTAAATAAATGTAACATATTCAGATCTCAACAAATAAACATATAATATGTATTGGAAAAATGGTCTAAAGATTATACTGATTAAAACAAACATTTGTTTATGAAAATAAATTATAAAATTCAATGATAAGTGAGGGATTAGAATGAATATCGGTCCTAAAATAGTAGAAGTATCTATGTCTTTCTTTTAAAAAAAAATTATAATTTACTTATGTACACTGCACACTGATATGAATTGCATTTTGACTTTTTTTTTGTCATAAATACTGTAACAGACAATTAATAATAATGTACATTTAGAAGAGCTGTGTCGTTTGGACCATAAATATTTTTGCATTAAATATAGACGCTTCGAAATTCCATCCGGATTGAACATGATCAAAGAATTGGCTTGCGGTTTATTTATGTATTTATATTAATAATAATAAAAACAAAAATAATGCGGTGTTTTAGGAAATAATAAAATGCTGAACCGATTTTATGAAAATAAATACATTATTTAATAACATGTTTAGTAGATTTAGTAGAGGTTTATACATTGTCTATTATAACTAGAGACCCTCACGCTGTGGGTAAAGAGATCCCCAGGAAGATATTATTTCTATAACCTATGGGTTTTTTCCAATCTGTATATTACATATATTATAATATGTAAAAAAAAAAAAACATGATTTAGTAAAAGGCTAGAAATTATCACTATGTCATTTGCTTCTGTATCAATTGGGGAAAGTGACTAAATTATATTACAAACAGATACAAAGCATAATGGAGGACAGTATGCATGCATGTCTGCATCTTATAGAACGGATATATGTGTCACATAGGTATTTGGATGTAACATTTTATATTACTATTTATATTTGATATATACACGTGTTATAATATATTGTACATACAGCATCCATCCGTGACATATATATCTAGCTGTTTCTATAGCAGGGGTAATGATATGACAGCTCACAGTATTTTGTGTTGAGAAGAAGCTCTGGTTCACATCGAAACGTTGGCCGAGAGACCTCTGTTTTGTACATATTATAGTGACAGGTTGTTTGGTACCAGACATAGGGGCGCTCAGGGGGCTACATCAGCAAACTGACATTTCTTGTATAATTTAATTAGATCTGAGAAAACGAGAGAAATAATGAGCTTTTTTTAAAAAAAAAAAAAAAAAGATCAACAATAAGTATACAAAATTGTATGTAGACATAATGTATGTATGTATGGATGTGTGTGTGTGTGCCTGTATCTGCATATATAGATATATATTTATGTACACATGCCATCCATAAGAGGGTGAGATAAATATATATTTTTTATGTAGCTATGCATTTATTTAGAGGTACGAATTTATGTAGGTATGTAAGTATCTATATAGGTAAATATGTATATATTAATATATGTTTTTCTGTAAGTGTGCTGGTAGGTCTATATACATACACACACACACACACACACACACACACACACACACACACACACACATATATATATATATATATATATATATATATATATATATATATATATATATATATATATATGTAGCTGTGTATTTATGTATAGAGGTAATGTATGTATGTATGTATGTAAGTAGGTATCTATGTAGGTATGTATTTATATATGTAGCTATTATGTATATAGTTATGCATGTATAGAAGTATGCATTTATGTATGTATCTATATAGGTATTTAGAAATATGTATTTAAATATGTTTTATATTATTATGTGATATATTTATATGTATCTATGTAATGATGTAACCATACATCCCCCAGTGGTCCATCCTAATCTAGCCTGATTGTAATGTATATTGCTCTAGAGCAGTATATAAATATAGCATTATAATAAATTAATATATTACCTATATCTACCAATGTCACTGGACTGATTGATCTTGTAATACAATGAATTAATAGGTGTTTGCTTATTTTATGATGTCTTAAAGAGAGTCTGTGACCTAAACCTTAGATATACTGTGTGTGTAGAGAACAAAATGACATTGTGTCGACAGAATTGCAGCAAATGCATAAAATAAGAAAACAATCTATGTTCTAAACATGTCTGCGGTGTCCCTGTCAGTGACATCACCTGTGGCCTGATATGCAAATGAACTACTACACAATGGGAAACTTATGATTTGCATATCAAGCCACAAGGTGATGTCATCAGCAGCAGATTCCACAGGCACATTTTATAACACAATGTATAGATCATTTCCCCTCATGTTTATCCCTATTTACAGTACACTGTGTAAAACTTACCAGACACCAGTGACACAAGCTGGGGTAAAAGAACTGTATATTGTGAGTCAAAAGTATGAGGACACTTGCTTTCCTTTAAATACTTTGCCTTCCAATACCCTCACCCTGTTGTTTTCATAGGTTTCAATAGGAAATCACCCGACATGTCTTCCCACTGTGCATGCTTCACCTAAACATTACATGATCATTTATATATGTCACCAACAATTTACACAGCACTGGGTACAAAGCATAGAAGGGAACGACAAACTATGTCAGACAGACAGAGACAGACTGAGATCGCTGCTCACAGAGCTTACGATCTAGAGGGAGTGTGGGACCTGAGCACATAATGTGAGTCAAATGGTCAAATGGGAGGTGGTGGTTGTAACAGTATTTGGGGACAGTGAGAGCTGGGTAGTTTGGGACAGTGGTTAATTAATGAGTGTTTGAGTGGGATAAGTAGTAAGCTTCCTTATTCCTAACAGTATTTGGGGACAGTGAGAGCTGGGTGGGTTTGGCCAGAGGTTAATTAATGGGTGTTCTAGTGGGATGAATAATAAGCTTCCTTATTCCTAACAGTATTTGGGGACAGTGAGAGCTGGGTGGGTTTGGCCTGAGGTTAATTAATGGGTGTTCTAGTGGTATGAATAGTAAGCTTCGTTATTCCTAACAGTGTTTGGGGACAGTGGGAGCTGGGTGGGTTTGGCCAGAGGTTAATTAATGGGTGTTCTAGTGGGATGAATAGAAAGCTTCCTTATTCCTAACAGTATTTGGGGACAGTGAGAGCTGGGTGGGTTTGGCCAGAGGTTAATAAATGGGTGTTCTAGTGGTATGAATAGTAAGCTTCGTTATTCCTAACAGTGTTTGGGGACAGTGAGAGCTGGGTGAGTTTGGTCAGAGGTTAATTAATGGGTGTTCTAGTGGGATGAATAGTAAGCTTCCTTATTCCTAACAGTATTTGGGGACAGTGGGAGGTTGGTTAGTTTGGTCAGAGGTGAATTAATGTCTGTTCTACTGGGATGAATAGTAAGCTTCCTTATTCCTAACAGTATTTGGGGACAGTGGGAGCTGGGTGGGATTGGCCAGAGGTTAATTAATGTCTGTTCTACTGGGATGAATAGTAAGCGTCTTTTTGTAGATTCCAGCTAAAGTGGGAACTTGGCTTTAAAACAAATGATAAACTCACTGGGTGTGCTTGACTGCAAGATGGCGTCCATGTCTAGTGTGCGCTCTGCGAGTGAGTGGTGCACGCAGTGGTGAGTTAACTATTGACATTGCTCCCATGTCAGGCATTGCGCATCCTCATGAATTTCTACTGAAGCCCCCAATTGGCTCCTGAGACATGCTGGGGACTCCCAATTTATAGGAAAGTGCCAAATATCATGGTGGAAGGAACAATCCCCATTAAAGGGACTGTCTAGTGTCCAAAATGCATCTTCCATGTTAATGCATATTAATGTGCTTTAAAAGTACTTTAAAATACATGACTGCCCACACTAGCTGAGTAAAAGTCAATTTCCTTTTTTTTTGCTGCAGGAATTAATAAGATTAATGTCATTCAAATGAATGGAATTTCCTGTCTCTATAGTGATGTCCTCAGACAATGTGTTGTACTCTTAAGTGATCCTACAGTGTACAAGAGCAAGGTCACTTAGAGTCCACACAATGTAATCAATTCGAGGAGCACAGGAAATGACTAAATGAAACTAAAATTTATATCAACAGTGTTTATATAATCAGTGCTGCCGAACATGCAGAAAACATGCAGAGTAATAATTGGGGAGGGCTAGAGTCAAATATTAAAAATGTGCAGAATGCCTGCATCAAATCACACTGGAAAAAAATCCTGTGCACTATACAAGCAGTGATCTTCATCTTGCACCAAAAGTAAGTTTGGGGACTAGACTGACCCTTTAAGTTTGCAAGGTAAGTACGGCAAAAACTTGAAATGTTTTTTTTTTTTAAATTAAGAAATGTTATTAATGCAGAAAATCCATGGTTAAGGTGAGTATTGCAAAAAAATCTTTAAAAAAATATAAATAATTAATGAATGCATAAAAATGTAAGCGGATAGATTGGACAGACAGACAGATGGATAGACTGACAGCCAAACTGTGAACAGAGGAGCGGATCCAGGTAGATTTTAAATAAACTATCAGAAAGCATGTGATATATCTCCACTCTTTCTTTCTTGCCAAGCCCTGCATAGTAACTGTAATGTTAATAGGGTGATTTATTTTTTATAAGCTATTTCCATTTGCCTACTGGCTGCGGCCAAAGGGGAACATTCCATTTAAGATTTGTCCCCAAAAGATAAATTGAAAGAGTAACAGTTTTGTTGGGGTGATAAATTGATATTTGACACTAAAGCCTGGCAGGACCGGTGCCGGTTTCAATCCAAACATGATTTTAGAAATAGATGAGATTTTTTTGTCCTCTGGCAGGGGATGGGCCGAGCTGCTGGTTAACCCTTTCACACGGGGAGGGAGGGAGAGAGAGACGCCATTACATAGCCCCCATTTGAAGTGGTTCCATCCAATCAGTGACTCATCCCTGGGTTAGGGTTCGGGGATATGGATAAGAGTTTTTGGATTGGGGTTATGTGTTGGGGTCAGAGGTTAGGGTTAGGAAATTATGTTTTGGGACTGGAAATAGGGATAGTGGATGGGGTCTAGGGCTACAGGGGTTATGGGATTTGGGTTAAGGGTTGGGGTGAGCGGTTAGGATTTGGGGTTAGGGTTTGGGAATAGGGTTTATGGGATCTTTAGGGGTTTAGTATAAGGTTAGGAAATGGTTTTAGAGCTGCTGATGCAAATGTTAAAATATTGATGCTACCCAAGGGCCTGTACTGCTTTAGGACATGCTCCAAAAAACACGTGACCAATCGACATGCAACATTAACATACAAAATTTACAACCTATAGCTGACCTACTCTACACATAATCACCATGAAACAGCAAGTAATGAGGGTCTGCACTGTATTGGCTCCAGGAATGCTAATATAAGGGGGCTTGAGATTCCAACTCTTAGGTACTGCCATCATATCTAATATTCTAATGACTGGCACACTTCATGCTCCAGTGGAGGTGGTAAAGATGAATGCAGCAAAGGAAGTCAATATATAACACATCTGATATTTTATTATGGGGGGACCAGCTGGATGGGATCTAGCACAAGAGATTGTGGTTTTAATGTTTGTAGATAAATATAAAAATTAAAAAAAAAATTTATTGAAAAATATTGGACAAAAACCAGATCTCAAAATAAGATTAAATTTAGGAGCTAAATTTCCCTAAACCATGCTTTGATTTCTAGATCTAAAAGTAGAGAAAACCAAACAGGTCTTTATTTCAGGTTAGCTGACCTGTTTTTCCAGCTGCCCCCCATCCAGTTGGCATGGGGAGAGTTAAGGTGTTTGTATTATATGTACTTTGAAGGTACCTGAGATTAACCTCCAAGAAACCATTTTATTCAGTGAATGTTCAATGTAGCATCGACAGAGGAACTTAGTCCGTCTCCCTGAACTGGGAACAGATTCTTCGGTCATAAAATGCACTTAACAGTCTATTTAATCGCGGCCAGGTCCTTGGAAAAGCAATATCCATGCTAATCTGGCCTTTTTTCGAAAACCACAGAGGGAAAATAGGTCAGTAAGAGGCAGACTTTCTCCACTTCCATTTAAACTGTGACATTTATTCAAATTTAAACATCTAAGTAAACTTTCCCTAAATGTATTCAGGATTCAGTAAGCAAGAGGAGAGAGGGATGAGACCAGACAGCTTCAGGAATATTCACGAAAATCAGAGAGATCTCCAGGTGTTTCCAAAACGGGTCATTAGCTGTACCCGAGAATTAGCTACACTGCAACCCAAGAGTAATAATCCCTGAGTGGGAGTCAATAGAAACAAAATCTATGCAACAAAGCAACTATTGGACACCATTTAAATGGCACTTAGTGGCTAGTGATCCGTGTGCCGCTGATACTGTTACTTGGATTTAAATGCACGCTGCTAGTTTGAATAGGTAACTTTATTGATCCCTTTCCAATAACATCAATTGATTACTGTGGATTGGAGAGGATCATTCACTTAACTCTTTGCCCCATCAGTGAGTTTATTAAGAAAATGTTCTAATCGTTTGGCCAAACAAAAGAGGGGGGCTACTCCCTAGAAGGGAACTGACAGGCGATCTGCCAAATCCAGGCGTTAATAATCGCTGGCGTGGAGAAATTCTCCCACCTTGTTTGTCTTTGGAAACTCAGCTAGTAATGCCTGGTTTTTAGAGTTCACTTTTTCACTCAGTAGCCACAGAGTTTGAAACAAGACAGGAATTGAGAAGTGAATTTCAAGCTTTAGGCCAATGTAGCCGAGTTGGAAAAATTCTCCAAGGCAGCTGAATGTTTTGTTTGTACAGAACCATAGCTCCCGAGTGGCCCTGATTAGAATGGATAGTCCCTATGTTGCATCCAAATCCCCACCGTACCTTTTTCCTTCTCTATTGTACCTTTTTTCTAGGAGATCAGAATTTTTTGTTTTTCTAAAAGTATCACAGAGCTTCGAAGCAATAAAACTCACAATAAAGTGATGTGTTTTGTATATTAATCTCTGTAAATAAAATACTTAATTCTTGTTCTAAATGACTTATCAAATTACATAAATAATTACCAGTTGGCCATAAAGTCACTGAGCCCCGCCCACAGCCACACCTTCAGCCACTCCCACAAAAAAATAAAAATGGCCCTCTCTTGACATTTAAAATTTTGGGAGGTATGTAGAAGGAGCTAAACTAGAACCAGACAATATCATTGAGATGCAGACATTTTCTTTCCAATGTCATTAGAAGCACATTACATCCACAAAATGTAAAAAAAAAAAAAATGTAAAAATCCGTTTAATTTTTAATTTGTTTTTTAACTTTTAAAAAAAATTCTTGCAGAATTTTTCACAGGGATAGATTTATCATTCCGAATCAAATGTGATCCACTCCCAGACACTTGTTTGAGAGGCAATGCTGAAAAGTGCATTTATTCAGACAATTGCATGTTTGAGCAAGGAAAAAAATAGTGATAACCAAACTCAACATGCCTTACCATCGGTTTGAAAAGAATTTGATAAGACTATCCCTTTAACATTCTTCTTATTGCTTTGTACCGTAATTAAATGGACGCCATTTAAAACAAAGGATTATTTCATTAAACCCCAATCCCATCTAAAAATGATTGTTTAAAAGTCTTATTGTAACTATTGTTACATAGAGAACATCCACTTATATAATACATGGTTCTACTCTATGGTTTGTCCTTTAAATAAAAATATTAGTTGCAAAAATTCTTGTGTTAATTCATAAATTAATCCATATACCCACCAGAAAAAAGTTGGGGGGCAATTATTAAAACTCAATGGTGGGGGCAGAGTTCTAAAAGGGGTCCATTCACCATGTAAACCATTAGAATGTTCCTGCTGATTACATCACTTTTAGAACTTAACCCCAGAATCACCATGGAAACCAATAGAATGTTCCTGCTGATTACATCACTTTTAGAACTTTACCCCAGAATCACCATGGAAACCAATAGAATGTTCCTGCTGATTACATCACTTTTAGAACTTAACCCCAGAATCACCATGGAAACCAATAGAATGTTCCTTCTGATTACATCACTTTTAGAACTTTACCCCAGAAATGATCTTTTATAAATAACTGCCAATGTTACTGTTTTAGTCCTTTAGTTTTAAAGACATGTATCCCAGGGCTGCAAATAAGTCAAATGTAGGCAATCTATAGGTTTGATTTTACTCAATGTTACCCTGGTGTGTGAATTTTTTTTATACACATGCCTGAAAAAAAAAAAAAGCACCATGCCAGAGGGACCCAGGGAAAGTTCCCCACCCCTGAGGCATCCTAGACACTTCATTTTGGTAAGGGATTTTCTCCTGGAACAAATCTTTTCACAGATAGTTTTTAATTTCAACAAATTGGAAAAAAATGTACCCAATTAATGATCATCCAGCTAAATGATTGGTTAATACATTACATTATGGCTGGCCATAAAAATATACACACTACATATAAAAATGGAAAGGGTATTGTCAATGAGAGCGGAGAACAGGAAAGTAATTCTTTGCAAATTAGCGAGCTATTGAAATAACATGAACCGATATTGATTAACAATTAGAGGAAAATCACTTGTAAGTGCATGGTTGTATTTAATTATGGGAAATGATCTCCAAAATGAACACAGTAAAACCAATGAGCGATTGAAAGATAAATAAAGTAAACCTACTGTGGGAGATGAATTTTCGGGAAGGTAATACAGAGAGAGCTGTCAGGAGTTATTCAATACAAGTCTAGGGATCATTTAGCTACGTAATTCCAACTCTCAAACTTGACATTAGTACGTCTAGAGCAGGGCCTTCCAATTGACGACCCACAAGCCAAATGTGGACTATCTGACTTGACTGCCCAAACTGTCATTAGGCTTATAAATGTGTAGTTGTGTTTGAATGCAATTAACCCCTTCACGACCTTATGACGAGTTAACTTGTCATAAGAGCCGCAGCATTAGCGACCTTATGACGAGTTAACTCGTCATGCAGTCTAGCCGGCGGTGCGCTCCGTGGGCACCGCCAGCTAGTCTGCAATGGGTCCAGGACTAAGCCTCGCACCCGGGGCAAAGCTCCTGGATCCAATCGGTGGATTTCCGGGCATGTGATCGCGGTGATAACACACTGCCTCTAATTCACTCTCTGTGCTTCACATTCTTATAGTGAAGCACAGAGAGTGACCTGTAAGTAAAAAAAAAATTAATAACATACACAGAGGTAAAAAAAAATTTTTAACCTCAGATCAGTTTCCTTCCACTTTATGGCCCTCATTTAGTTTTTTTTTAACAGATTTTTTTTACAATTTATAAAGTTTTTTTTAATAAATAAAGGTAATTTTAATATATTTATTTAATAAAATGTAACCCCTGCATGCCTGTTGCATGATTTTTACGGATCTGACATCGCACTCTTCAGAGTTTTTTTTCTGTCTTTTTTGTTTAGGGGGGTTTGGGAACCAATATTTTTCTTTTTTATTAGTTAGTTAATTATGGGGGATAGAGTTGCACTAGTTGTGTAGCTTATTATTGGGAAAATAATGGGGAAAAACTTTTTTATATGTATTTTTTAATACTAAAATGTAAATCATTTTTATGTATAGGGTATCAAAAGAAAGCTCTAACTGTCCTTTAAAAAACAACATATAACTTGTATGGGTACGTTAAATGAGAGAGGAAAATTATGTTTCAAAAAACGCGTATTAAAAATTAAAAAAACGCTCTGGTCCTTGGCCCAGGAAAATCCCTGGTCCTTAAAGGGTTAAAGGGACTCCATCACCTAAAGAATTGTTTATATTGTGATTTTAGGGAATCAAAAAAATATATTAAAAACATTTTCTATACATTGTGTTAGCAGAACAGCAAGCAAATGCATGAATTAAGAGAAAGGTGTGTTTTAAATGTGTCTGTGGTGTGCCCTTTCAATGACAGGAAAGATGGGTCTTTTCATACTAGCTTAATTGGATTCTATGAAGACGTGAGTAAACATATAGATTTTGGTGCTGTGATGGATGTGACCTATTTAGACTTTGCTAAGGCATTTGATACAGTTTTACATCAAAGGTTGCTGGACAAATTGACTGAAATCGGCTAAGGACCAAACTTGTGTGTGTGGATTGGAAAATGGCTTAAAGATTCTCAAATTGGTAAATTCTCAAATTGGAAAATTGTGATAAGTGGAGTACCTCAAGGTTGGGTCCACTTCTCTTTAATTTGTTTATTAATGAACTCCCAGAGGGCATAGGGAGCCATGTCTTGGTGTTTGCTGATGTCACGAAATTAAGTAGGGTAAAACAGTCTGAACTAGATGTGTCTGTACTGCAAGAGGATTTGGACAAATTGGGTAACTGGGCAGATACATGGCAAATGAGGTTCAATGTAGACAAATGTACAATTATGGTACGCGAGAGACCCTGCATCTTAGAGGGGATATGAGAATGTTATATAAATATGTACAGGGCCCACACAAAGGGCTCTCTAAAGACCTGTTCATTAACAGAACGGTACAAAGGACAAGAGGCACCCCTTAGTGGATTTAGTTTATTCCCCACACGCCATTCGCCTGCCCCCCCCCCCCCCCTTAACCTTATCTGTGTTCTTTAACACGTATGTACCAGAAGATTGCCATTGCGGACATCAAAAAGACTGCTGGCACCGGACATAAGATTTCTCAGGAAGGGAGCTCTGCCCAACATTTTTCCGTGGTATCATTTTCTTTAAAAAAAAAAAATTCCCCCGACGAATGTGACCTGCCTGCGGCAATATACACGATAAGGGGAACTATATTACAATTCCCATGACTCCAATAAGCAAGTGTTCCCCCTGTTTTACACCTTTATCGCCTTCTCCAGTTTCTTTTTCACCAGCTGAAGTCAGCAGAGCGGTAAAGATCATTGGTAGAGCAGGAAAGGCTACGACTGTGTAAATATTTGGGAATGCAGCACATGGAGGCTCTTGGAGAGCTCCACAGTCAGATATGTGCTGCAGTTGTATCCGTTGCTACAACTTGGATTTTCAATTCGCTCCTGACCCTCTCGTATGTTTGGATGGAAATATATTACCTCCAAGACCTCTGCCGAATATATTGGGATCCATCTTAGGGTGGGGGGGCAGAGGGGAGAAAAGATACATTACAATACATTACATTACCATTTATTTATATAGCGCCAACAAATTTACTCAGCGCTTTTGTACGGAGCATAAGAAGGGAGTTACAAACAAATTTAGACAAAACATTTTCAGGCTAAAACATGAGCAGTACAGGGGATTAGGAATTGCTCAATTTAGAGAGGTAGCGGGGAAAAGATACAATAGTAATAGTTTGTTACACCTCAGGTCATTTTGATGTTTCAGATACAGTATTGATTATATGGTAGCAGAAGCATTATTATTATTATAATTATTATTATTATTATTAAACACAACTCTACACACACCAGACAAACCAGAAGACTACATTTTCCTACAGAAATCTTAAACTCCCAGTGATACCACCACTGCAAGGGATTCTGGGTAGGACATGCGCCAATATGGTTAGCGATGATCCCCTTTTCGGCTCTATGTCCACTTTATAAATGGACCCCTTGGAGTAAATGCCCGCTGTACAATACAGCCTTTAAACATAGCCTGGGACAGAGCACAATGTTTCTTATGTGTAACTGGAGTGTTTTGTGCCCCTTTTCTCACATGCCGACACTTTGGTGTGAGGGATATAGCCAGGATTAGGCCCAACATTCTCCATGGTGGATTTGTAGCAGAAATTGACCTTTATTGACCTTGTATGGACACTTTGCCTATCCCTGGTTCTAGCGCCTCTGCCAAATACCGTTTGGTGGATGTTCTCTAACACTTCTTGGATTCTGCAAGGCCGCTGATTTGGTGGTTTGCGCCAGACAGATGTGTAGCTACATTATTTGGCACCCAGGGTGGATCAGATCTTTGATACTCCCGGATGCCTGGATGGAGGTGGGGGTTGCCACTGGTAGCGGTGCAGTCTGCCAATGGCCCCAGCAAAGCCGAACTACGTTAGGGCAAACACAGATCATGGGAAAGCCATGGGTGCACAGAGTCTGCATGTGACATCATCTCTGTGACATCACATCCCCCCCTCCAGGAGAACCAGACTCTTCTGGAAACATACTCCCTGCCTTGTAATGTCAGCCCACAGCAGTAACGAAAAATGGATTATAAAATAACATAATGGCATTACAAAATAACCAATTTTTAAATGAATCACGAATAACAGCCTATCAGCACAACACAAAAAGTGGACTTTCATTTTTTTAATGACCCGAAAGTAAAATACAGGCTGGGGGAATAACTTTGGACGTAAGGCTGCTTCGGAAACACTTGGGAATTAAAACAAACAGATGCAATCCTGAATTTGCCGGGAAAGTCCTGGTGTTTTTTGTTGTTTTGGAGTCCTGTCCCGTCAGATTATTATTATCTATGTACAGTAAGCTGAGCATAGTGCTGTGTTCGTCTGCTAAATATACACAGTATAAATAAGAGTAAAGCAGCTCCAGACAACCAGTATCGGCACCGATCAGCCTAAAGATCAATACTGTGCGTCAGGCAGCATTGAGTAACGCCGCCACTTTAGGCTCCACCCCCTATCATCCCAGGGGGGGGGGGGGGGAAAGAATGTTGGCAGCTATGGCAATGTAGGTTTGTGGCGTCACCAAGATGTTCTGAACTCTAAGAAGGGAACGTTAGGTTGTTTCATCCTCTGGGGCTTTTATAAGCCTGATATATGGATAGTGGGCAATGAAAAAATGATTTGTTCACCAGTCTGGTGTCTGCCAGCCTGACCGTGATGCTGTGTATTTAAATTTAACGGCGGTAATGAAGCCGGCTGTATAAATGTTGATTAGAGTCAATTTGTCCTGGCAGCAGTGTTTAACAGTAACGGTCATCTGGTTCAAATAAATGGAAGTGCGCGGTATTTCGCAGAGAATGTGGCGCCAACTGGGGCCAGGAGAGAAGAGAGCAGTGTATCAGACAGATAAAGGGTTTATTTATACTGCGAATGCAGAGAATAAAAAACATGGAGAGAAAGGAGCTGTACATTGTGTTAGCAAAAAATAGATTTTATATGTGTCTGAGGATCTCCTTCCTTATGAAAGCAGTTAATTTGCATATTAAGCCACAAGGTGATGTCATAAGCCGGAGATATCACAGACACATTATTTTTATTTCTTATTTTATGCATTTGCTGCAGTTCTGCTAACACAATGTATAGATCCTTTTCCATACATTGCACAGTATAGGCAACGTGTAGGTGACAGAGTCCCTTTAAGGGATGGAAAGTGACACAAACCATTTATCAAACATATAATTATTTTACAAAACAGACTGACGTCTTGCAGTCTCCAGGCCAATCATCATCTGTGTAGTATACTCTGCAAAACTAACTACAAGCAGTGATATGGCTGGAGTCGTGTTATTACCTCCAAAATAGCAACCGGCATGTAAAATACAGGTCAGGGGTCAAACTACACACCGGATCTTACAAGCAAGCACGCGAAATTTAAAGAGACTTCAAATGACTATCCAAAGATTTTTTTTTTTAAATAAGTGCTGTATCATAGTTGCCAACATCGGCCATGTTTCCAGGGACATATATTTGTTCCACATGCTGCAGAAAGACCATGCAAAGTGCAGCCCGGCAGTATGTAGGATGCATATACTCACAGACACAATCCAATTAATTAATCAGGGTGGAGATCTCATAGGACCTACCATGATTAATTAATTGGATTGTGTCTGTGCGTATATCCATCCCACGTACTGCCGGGCTGCACTTTGCATGCTCTTTCTGCAGCACGTGGAACAAATATGTTGGGAAACATGGCGGATGTTGGCAACTATGCTGTATCATGTACAGGAATTAAAAAGAAACAGATCTGTTTGATCTATTTTTCACTTAACTTTCCCTGTCTCCTAAAAACAGAAAATACAGTGTAATGGAATTATCGCTGTTGCCGCAGCAACCATCCTGTCTATCTTACCAAGCCCCTCCTTATTGGAATGTTACTGAATTTGGAAGCCCCGGTGAAATTATTTTCAAGAGCTTAAACTACAGGAGAACTGTACATTTTTTTAAAGTAAAAAAAAAAGTATTGCATGTCACATATATTAAAACACACGTACAACAAGAAAATAAGCTAGTGAATCTGCCCCTCAAGGAAAGTTTACCTAGGTAGCACCAGGTGATAGCATCTTCAGTCTGACTTAACCGGGCACATCCAACACAATAATTTAAAAATACCTTCATCATATAAACAGGAGTTCCAGCTCAGCACCTAACTACATTCCCTGTCTACAGAAAGCAATCATCAACGTTGCAAACATTGTTCCAACCCCAAATATGTAACTTCTGTGCATGTATAACCCTTACTCGTTAGCTACATCAGGGTAAGCTATAATAATAAGAGCTGGTGTGACCAATAAAGACCCTCAAACATTAATGTTAATCCAGGTACCCCTCTTGCTTTGCCTAAAAAACACCCCCAAAAAATCACACAAGTGTCCTTACTTTTTGACCAATTGAGACGACCCACGCAGAAATCCATCACTTCGCCTCACTAACTATATTGCAAGGTAAACCCCTTGAAGTGTAATTACTAGAGAAGAAGCAGAGTAGGAACAAGCCCCCCCCCCCCCCCTCCCCGTCCCACCAAAAGAAGCCCCCATATAATCACGGATGCCAGTGGGCTGAGTCTGAGCTGGCCGGGGAGATGTTTATTAGCTCTGTGCATGTTGGGCATCTCTTGGGCCTTTGATGTAAGATCAGGATCAAGTATGTTTGAAATCTTACACTGTCTTTTTTACATCTTCCATGGGAACAGTATGCATCCCGCAAGGCCAGAAACCCTAGAAGATGCAAGAAAGGCTCTTGGCATCCTGGCATTTAAAGTCTTCAGTGCTGGGAGGGAGGAGGGGGGGAGCCTCACACCCTATGGGCCCCTGCAGAACTGAAATGACTGCGTTTAGCCTTACATGGGCTACAGCTCACCACTGCCTGGAAATAAGGCAAGGGAAGCACCCAACGCCATCTTTAATCTGGGCGCCTTTAATCTTGAATCCATGTCTTGTTTAATTTGATCATTTATACCGTCTCCAGCTTCATGCTGACCACAACTCACTAACGTTTACAAGCCTAATGAGGCATGTACTACCCTATTAAATCTGCTAGAAGGGTGCAGGGGAGGGCAGGTGGGCAATAGGCCCCCAAGATGATCTCAAATCTCACTCTGTGGCATGCACAGGACAGTCTCAGATTTGAGGCTGGACTCTACCTATCTGCATGCGCAGTAGCCATGTCAGATTAAGTGACAGCGCCACTATGTCGTAGCGCAGACACTTGACCTTCCAAGGTCTGACCTCCGACGTCCTGCTTTGCCAGGCGCAGAAGTTGGGAGCTATGCAATTGGCTCAGGCTGTGCCAATTTTCACTTTTAATTGGTTGGTTATACTTCCAGTCTTTATACCCAACTGTCTTGTCTGCTCATCAGTCTCTGTACTTTATCTATCAGTATATCTGTCTTGCTTGTCTGCGTGTGTCTATCTCTCATGAGATCAGGTGGGCTGATGAAGTGGTACCAAGGCCAACTAAATTGTTATTGCCCCTGGAGCCAACAGATGCCAGCCCTCCCCAGGAAGGGTGGCAACATATTATCCATCTTAGTGGGCCAATAAGTTCTAAAACTTCCGGCCCCTAGCTAGGGTGACCACATGTCCCCGGGACAGTCCCCCAGTGGGACTTTATATCCGGCAAAGACCTGGATTGAGAGGTCTGTACCAGTCAGGTGAGACCACTAAATTCTCCTGATTGGCTGAGAGTTTAGAAACCTCTCCTAATTGGTTCAGCCCCTCCTTCACACAGAGCTCAAAGTGACAGCAGCCTGCACCAGGTACAAAACAAAAACCACACTCCCTGACAGTATGTGTGAGTGACAGACTGTGTGTGCATGTGTGAGTGAGAGATATTGTGTGTGTATGTGTGACTGAGAAATAGTGTGTGTCTGACAGACTGTGTGTGCATGTGTGAGTGAGAGATATTGTGTGTGTATGTGTGACTGAGAAATAGTGTGTGTCTGACAGACTGTGTGTGCATGTGTGAGTGAGAGATATTGTGTGTGTATGTGTGACTGAGAAATAGTGTGTGTCTGACAGACTGTGTGTGCATGTGTGAGTGACAGACTGTGTGTGCATGTGTGAGTGAGAGATTGTGTGTGTATGTGTGAGTGAGAGATTGTGTGTGTCTGTCAAACTGTGTGTGCATGTGTGAGTGACAGAAAGTGTGTGTGTGTGCATGTGTGAGTGAGACACTATGTGTGTGTGTGAGTGACAGACTGTATGTGTGAGACTGTGTGTCTGTATGTGTGAAATTGTGTGAGTGTGTATGTGTTTGTGAAAAGGATAAAGGGGTACATTTTCTGAAACTCCCTATATCTAGCAATGCAGCAAATGCTCCTGTCACATTATGACTGCATATATATTACAAATTATTTGGTCTGAAATCTACGTTACCAAGGCTTCCTAATAATTTATATAACATGTGTCCCTGAATGTCAGAAATAAAAAGTGGTCACCCCTTCCCCCGACATCTCGATTTGCCCGGGGCAAGAGTTGGGAGGTATGGGCTAGGACTGCCACCTATTCTTTAAAACATATGCCAAATACCAGCCTGCATGTAAAATATCAGCTGGGTGATAATGGTCAGTGACAAAAGTGGGAAGGCAATTATAAAACATATATATATATATATATATATATATATACATACACACACACACACACACACACACACACACACACACACACACACACCGTGGAGAACATGTATAAGTTAATAAAATTTAGATTTCCAGCAACATTGTGAAATATCCTATACCTGCTATGTGCTCTGCTCTATGTGCTCTGCTCCCCTTTGCGTGCTCTGCTCTCTGGTTATGCTCTTCAGTCTAATAAGGTGTGGCCGCCTTGCTCCCTCCCTCTCGCCTATGGCGTAACGCACGCTGGCGCAGCTCAGCAAGCAGCTGAAACAATTAAAATCATCAGGGAACTGACAGCCGTGACGCGAGGTGACAGGGTAAAGCAGTGCTCCCTCGCGGCGCCGGCTGCACGTTTTGTTATGGCAAGGCAGGCAGCAGAGCGCGGAAGGCAGCGCAGCTAGCCATAACTTTACTTTAAATTGGGGAGGGGCGCTAGGGTTGCCACCTTTTCTTCCAAAAAATACCGGCCTTGCTACTGTCTCCATACACTTAACATTGGGCTGATGTAAATTTTTTACCGGCCTGCCGGTTAAATACCGGCCAGGTGGCAACCTTAAGGGGTGCGGCCTAATATATATCCCGTCTGCCCTCCCAGCACCGGACGCAGTGCTGGATGCTAGAGGCTGCACGTAAATATATATATATATGTGACCAGTAAAAAAAAAAAAAAAGCCAAATATGGTTATTACAACTGGATGGCTGGGCATGATGAGGAGTCCTCTGCAATGACAAAGGTTAGCCAAAAGAGTAATAGTATGTTAGCTGTGCAAAAACAGGAAACAAGTGGGATTAAAATGACACCATTTATTGACTGAGAGTTTGATTGCAAGCTTTCCAGACCAGACCAAGCTTAGCCATACAAAGGATGTCTTTATTTATCTCTATTCACACAGCAGCAGCAGCACAGGCCACCTCATTGTCCCCCCATAGGGTTAAATGGACACTTTCCCATAGCACTATGCACAGCTGTCTGTTCAGCCATGTTGGATGTGGGCGCCAGGCATGGTGTCTCCATGGTAACGCAGACGCTGAGCCTCAGCCGCCCTGTACCCTCGTCATCAGAGCGCGCCGCCTGCTGTCGCATAGTGACGTGGCTGAGCTGGAAGTGGGAATGAAAGCTTCGCAGGGTGCCATGGAGAGCCGCTCACTGGCAGGCCTGGCCGTGCTGCTGGCACTCACTGTGCGCTGGGCAGTGTCTCTGGGACCTTACTCAGGTAATGCCCCCCGTAGGAGCGAGCTGCCCCAGACAGGCAGGTCCTGTAAGGTTCAGACAGTGCCACTCACAAATAAAGCCTTCTGGTCTGAAGAGCTGACACTCCAATCCCTCTATTTATGTTAATGTCATGTAGAAGGATGCCAAATGATGTCATTTTGGGGCTTTTGTCTCTCATTTATGACATCATTATAAGCAGGTTAGCTATTCCCTACTGCAGTATTTGGTAGGGGAAGGGGTCAGCATATTAAACCCTTGTATTTAGGCTGCTCCATACATACTGGACCTGGATAGAGTTATTCTTTATATTGTATAATTGCATATTAAACACTGAGCCTCTTGAAAGCTCAGCTGGGGTAAATCAACCTTGTTTCCCCCTACCACATAAGGATCAGCTAGCCTCTTAACAGTGGCACTGCTCAGGGTGGCTGAGAGTGATGTAGTAGTGGCAGTGCTACGGATTGCATGTTTGTATTGTAGTCATATCTACATAACCGTAATATTTAGCAATTTTCTGCCAGCAGTACGAGTATTAGGGGAAATTTCATTATTTTTAAATGTGTGGGACATTTTCTAAAATTGCATTTACATTCTATACTTACTGGAAATGTATTTCGTCTTCCCATGCAGTACAGGGAGCCAATGCACTCCTCCATCCACAAGAGTGTGGCGGCATGCTCAGGATTGTGGGATTGCAATACACTGCTTCATTTGTAGCTGTTGCTATACAGATAGAAGCTTCAATTCTCAGTGTACATTACCCTGGCTCCAACCAAATGCTGAGAGCTGAGTGGGAGGATTAGTAAAAGCTGCTAATGTGATATTTGGCAGCAAATGAAACCTATTTAGAATGCAGATATTAAAACTGTAGTGAATACGGATATTTTTATAATGATTTCACTTTAATATAGGTCATTTTCAAGCTGTAGTGGTCCTTTAAGCAAGATCCGTTATCTGTATTACATATTAATGATGGCCATCACCTTGCTGAAAAGAAGAATATTTAATTGAACAAGGGAAACATGTCTCCATGATGATTGGCTGAAGCAGCCAGTTATAGTTCACATGCCATGCAGGGATTTCCCATCCATTTAGAATAGCGGGGAGATCATACAGGGTTATCTGTTGCTAACTTTTGCAGTCCTGATGGATATTTATTCCTTAAGCCTGTTGGACTGTTTAAGATACCGAATGGTTACTGGTCAGGGTAATGTGTATCTGGAAGTGGAACAGGTGCAATAGCAAAGCTTCTCAAACGTACGGTCTGAACTCCTGGAAGATATGTCACTCTTTCCACAAATACATGATTTACTGCCGAGTTAGCGGCCACTGATAGCACCAACTTCAAATGTCATCTTTTTCTAAAGACCGGGAGAGGTGACCCTGGCACTGTGCAATAAGAGGGGCTGTGGTGCAATGCATATGTGTAACTCCTTGGGTAATAATTCTCCCAAATTGAAAATAGCCTTGTGAGAGGCTCTTCTCCCCGACGTAAAGAACCAATGTCTGCCAAACAAACCATGGCGTTACCATGTGACCACGGTTTCTATATAGAGACATTTATTTATTTAAAGGTCACTTCTGGGGTACAGTTCTAAAAGTGGAGCAGTCACCGTGGAAACCAATGAAATGATCCTGCTTATTGCCCTAATGAACCCCTGTAAACTAACATTTAAAAATCAGAGAATTGCCACACAGACGAGTCCGAGACTCCTGGAAATAGCGGGGCCGGCTCGCGGAAATAGCGGGGCCGGCTCGCGGAAATAGCTGGGCCGGCTCCCGGAAATAGCTGGGCCGGCTCCCGGAAATAGCGGGGCCGGCTCCCGGAAATAGCGGGGCCGGCTCCCGGAAATAGCGGGGCCGGCTCCCGGAAATAGCTGGGCCGGCTCCCGGAAATAGCTGGGCCGGCTCCCCGGAAATAGCTGGGCCGGCTCCCGGAAATAGCTGGGCCGGCTCGCGGAAATAGCTGGGCCGGCTCGCGGAAATAGCTGGGCCGGCTCGCGGAAATAGCTGGGCCGGCTCGCGGAAATAGCTGGGCCGGCTCGCGGAAATAGCTGGGCCGGCTCGCGGAAATAGCGGGGCCGGCTCCCGGAAATAGCGGGGCCGGCTCCCGGAAATAGCGGGGCCGGCTCCCGGAAATAGCGGGGCCGGCTCCCGGAAATAGCTGGGCCGGCTCCCGGAAATAGCTGGGCCGGCTCGCGGAAATAGCTGGGCCGGCTCGCGGAAATAGCTGGGCCGGCTCGCGGAAATAGCTGGGCCGGCTCGCGGAAATAGCGGGGCCGGCTCGCGGAAATAGCGGGGCCGGCTCCCGGAAATAGCTGGGCCGGCTCCCGGAAATAGCGGGTCCGGCTCCCGGAAATAGCGGGTCCGGCTCCCGGAAATAGCGGGGCCGGCTCCCGGAAATAGCGGGGCCGGCTCCCGGAAATAGCGGGGCCGGCTCCCGGAAATAGCGGGGCCGGCTCCCGGAAATAGCTGGGCCGGCTCCTGAGTCAGTCTGATTCGCTCTGGTGTAATACAATTTGTCCGTATCTTTACAGGGGCTGGAAAGGCACCGATGTTTGGAGACTACGAAGCCCAGAGACACTGGCAGGAAATAACCTTTAACCTCCCTGCTGACCAATGGTTGGTACAGATCCTTCTCATCATCTCTTTACTTCTGACAATACGTGGGACCCTGAGTACACACAATGCGTATCTTTACACATACACACGTATTTATCCTCATCGCTGCCTCTCAGCCAATCAGTATTATGATCCTGGCTGGAGGAATCTAGATATGACACCAGTTTGCACTATACACAGCCTGTCAGTATGTTCTTGTACAGTATATGGGATTAGATACAGAGTATACCCTGTGTCCTGTACTAACTGCCTGTCTGTTTCACTATAATTGCTAGCCATTACCATAAAGCTTTCACATGCTTGTCTTTCTGTTTTTCACAGGTATTTCAATACCACTGACAATGATCTTCAGTATTGGGGGCTTGATTACCCTCCTCTGACTGCATACCACAGCCTCCTGTGTGCTCACGTGTAAGTCATTCTGTTTAATTCACTAGCAGTCCTTGTAATACACTGTATTGTTTTTCTGCAGGTAGGTGACTCAGTATCAAGGTATCAGTTCCTCTTCCCAGGTAGGACACACTGCGAGCCAACGATTCTTACAGCTAAATCTCATTTCAGAATCATTATGTAGACATCCAGCCATTTGGGACCTCAACTGCCATCAACTCAACTTAGCAGAATACTGCAGGGGGCTGACCAAGGTTAATAGATTTAAACTGACCAGGAAAGGTTAAAGCATCTTAACATGTATAGCTTGGAGGAAAGACGTAACAGGGGGGATATGATAGAAACATTTATATACATAAAGGGAATCAACACAGTAACGGAGGAGAGTATATTTAAAGGAAGAAAAACTATCACAACTAGAGGACATAGTCTTAAATTAGAGGGGCAACGATTTAAGCTTAATATCAGGAAGTATTACTGAGAAGGTAGTGGATACATGAAATAGTCTTCCAGTAGATGTGGTAGAGGTTAATACAGTGAAGGAGTTTGAGCATGCATGGGATAGGTATAAGGTTATCCTAGATATAAGATAAGGCCAGGGACTAATGAAAGTATTACTTTACTGAGAGGGTAGTGGATGCATGGAATAGTCTTCCAGTAGATGCGGTAGAGGTTAATACAGTGAAGGAGTTTGAGCATGCATGGGATAGGTATAAGGCTGTCCTAGATATAAGATAAGGTGAGGGACTAATGAAAGTATTACATTACTGAGAGGGTAGTGGATGTATGGAATAGTCTTCCAGTAGAAGTGGTAGAGGTTAATACAGTGAAGGAGTTTAAGCATGCACTGGATAGGTATAAGGCTATCCTAGATATAAGATAAGGTCAGGGACTAATGAAAGTATTACTTTACTGAGAGGGTAGTGGATGTATGGAATAGTCTTCCAGTAGAAGTGGTAGAGGTTAATACAGTGAAGGAGTTTGAGCATGCATGGGATAGGTATAAGGTTATCCTAGATATAAAATTACTTACTGAGAGAGTAAGGATAATGCCCTGGGCGTTACCGAGAGAGTAAGGATAATGCCCTGGGCGTTACCGAGAGAGGAGGGATAATGCCCTGGGCATTACTGAGAGAGTAGGGATAATGCCCTGGGCGTTACCGAGAGAGTAAGGATAATGCCCTGGGCGTTACCGAGAGAGTAGGGATAATGCCCTGGGCATTACTGAGAGAGTAGGGATAATGCCCTGGGCGTTACTGAGAGAGTAGGGATAATGCCCTGGGCGTTACTGAGAGAGTAGGGATAATGCCCTGGGCGTTACTGAGAGAGTAGGGATAATGCCCTGGGCATTACTGAGAGAGGAGGGATAATGCCCTGGGCGTTACTGAGAGAGTAGGGATAATGCCCTGGGCATTACTGAGAGAGTAAGGATAATGCCCTGGGCGTTACTGAGAGAGTAGGGATAATGCCCTGGGCGTTACTGAGAGAGTAGGGATAATGCCCTGGGCGTTACTGAGAGAGTAGGGATAATGCCCTGGGCGTTACTGAGAGAGTAGGGATAATGCCCTGGGCGTTACTGAGAGAGTAAGGATAATGCCCTGGGCGTTACTGAGAGAGTAGGGATAATGCCCTGGGCGTTACTGAGAGAGTAAGGATAATGCCCTGGGCGTTACTGAGAGAGTAGGGATAATGCCCTGGGCGTTACTGAGAGAGTAGGGATAATGCCCTGGGCGTTACTGAGAGAGTAGGGATAATGCCCTGGGCGTTACTGAGAGAGTAAGGATAATGCCCTGGGCGTTACTGAGAGAGTAGGGATAATGCCCTGGGCGTTACTGAGAGAGTAGGGATAATGCCCTGGGCGTTACTGAGAGAGTAGGGATAATGCCCTGGGCGTTACTGAGAGAGTAGGGATAATGCCCTGGGCGTTACTGAGAGAGTAAGGATAATGCCCTGGGCGTTACTGAGAGAGTAAGGATAATGCCCTGGGCGTTACTGAGAGAGTAGGGATAATGCCCTGGGCGTTACTGAGAGAGTAGGGATAATGCCCTGGGCGTTACTGAGAGAGTAGGGATAATGCCCTGGGCGTTACCGAGAGAGTAAGGATAATGCCCTGGGTGTTACTGAGAGAGTAGGGATAATGCCCTGGGCGTTAATGAGAGAGTAGGGATAATGCCCTGGGCGTTACTGAGAGAGTAGGGATAATGCCCTGGGCGTTAATGAGAGAGTAGGGATAATGCCCTGGGCGTTACTGAGAGAGTCTGGGGTGCTCTCCACACACAATGCTTTGTAATTTGCTGTTTGATTTTCCTGGTGATCTATTCAGAGGTTTATAACAAACTGCACCAAATACTCGTAAACCGCCCAGAATCCAAACACGTTTCTATTTTAACTGTTCTGTGGGTTTGTATTATTTTGCCCAATTCTGAGGCAGCTCTGGACCCCCGAATTTTGCATCTGTCCTTGGCGAGTGGTGGGTGTCAGATGGAGTCCGTCTGGGGCAAAGTTCTAAAAGTAGAATATTCTATTGGTTTCCATGACAACTGCTCCTTTTCTAGAAATAATCCAGAATTGCTATTTTAAAATAACTTTGAGAGATGCAGCTTTTGTAGGAAAGAGGAGTGAGAACAGAAAATGGGCTTTATTCCTGAAAGAGAACATTGCAGGGAATTGAGAAGGGAATTTCAAACTCAAGACCAAAGTAATGGAGTTGGAAAAATTATCCAAGTTAACAGAATTTTTCCAACTCTGCGACTTGGGTGTTAAGTTTGAATCTCACTTCTTTGCAATGCTCTCTTTCAGGAATTAAGCTCAGTGTAACTGTGAAGCTGTAAATATTGGGTATTTGACATTCTGCATTTATTGTTTAGGGCTCATTGGCTTAATCCAGACTGGGTGACATTGAACAAGTCCCGGGGTTACGAGAGTCTCCAGCACAAGCTGTTTATGCGTTCAACAGGTAGGTACCTTCTGCCGCAAAAATCCGCCAAATCCAAATATTCAGCTGCCTGTAACCCACGTATCATGTGTTATAATTATATATATACCGTCCACTCCTAACACTCTCAGGCACCGGGCCTCCTGCCAGTTACATGACTGGCACCACTTAATGGGGGAAAAACCCCATACCAATATAAGGCTACCGTGATTATAAGGTGGTACTCCCCAAACAATTTATGAAGAAGAGGCCTGAATATAATGCAACCGTATAGGAAAAATGTTTTGCTAGTAAAAATATTTTTATACTTAAGGAGGTCTGTACGCAGCACACAGCTATCCTCTGGCTGCTGGCCCTCAAGGACAGCCTGGCCCTTACTTGCTGTCGATGTCCCCCTCTTTCCGATGACGGCCCCGCATCTTCTTGCTGGAGTTTTTTTAAACATTGGGGACAGAATACGTACAAATGCATGTGTAATATATATATATATATATATATATTAATGCTACTAATCATATGAAAACAATGTGAATGAGATAATTAATTCGGTTATCCAATAGACCCCATTTTCTTTTAACTCTTGTGATTCCAGGTTTTTTTTAAAGTAATTTTGTCTCCTTCTCTGCAAATGAATTTATTATTTTTGGTGCAACATTAATCCTTTTTCTTTTGCATCATCAGCTTTAATGTTAATGCTGTGGTTGAAATGTATTAATGTTATTTACTGTATTTTCTTGTAGTTTTAGTGGCAGAAGTGATGGTTTTTATTCCGGCTCTCATCCTGTACTGTTTCTGTCTGGAAGACAGATCCACCAAAACGAAGGTCAGTGTTTAGCAGGGACTGTTGTGTTGTTGAATCAGGAGGTGGTTTGTTACATAAATACCTTTCAGAAAGGGTGGATAGATTTCTACCACAATGACTGACAAGTAATTTGGGGAGGACTAAGGGTCCCGGCACCTGAAGCCTTTACCCGAGCTGCCCCCTGTCTGTGGAACTCACCTTAGCATAGCATCCAGCTCTCTTCCTCATTCTCAGTCTTTAAAAAGTCTCACAAAACGTACTTTTTAAGGAAGCTCACTACTCCGCTCACTAAAACACCCATTAATTATTCCCAGGCCAAACCCACCTACCTCCCACTGTGCCCAAATACTGCCCCTACCAGCAACTTCCCCTTTGACCATTTCACCTACCCTATATGTCTCATGTCCCCCACTCCCTCTAGATTTTAAGCTGTGTGAGCAAGGCTCTCTATCTCACGTACCAGTCTGTTCCTCTAGATTGTAAGCTGTGTGAGCAAGGCTCTCTATCTCACGGACCAGTCTGTTCCTCTAGATTGTAAGCTCTGCGAGCAAGGCTCTCTATCTCATGTATCAGTCTATTCCTATAGATTGTAAGCTGTGCGAGCAAGGCTCTCTATCTCATGTATCAGTCTGTTCCGCTAGATTGTAAGCTCTGCGAGCAAGGCTCTCTATCTCATGTATCAGTCTGTTCCTCTAGATTGTAAGCTCTGTAAGTAGGGCTCTCTGCCTCATGTATCAGTCTGTTCCTCTAGATTGTAAGCTGTGTGAGCAGGGCTCTCTACCTTGTGTATCAGTCTGTTCCTCTAGATTGTAAGCTGTGTGAGCAAGGCTCTCTATCTCACGGACCAGTCTGTTCCTCTAGACTGTAAGCTCTGCGAGCAGGGCTCTCTATCTCACGGACCAGTCTGTTCCTCTAGATTGTAAGCTCTGCGAGCAAGGCTCTCTATCTCATGTATCAGTCTATTCCTATAGATTGTAAGCTGTGCGAGCAAGGCTCTCTATCTCATGTATCAGTCTGTTCCGCTAGATTGTAAGCTGTGCGAGCAGGGCTCTCTATCTCATGTATCAGTCTGTTCCTCTAGATTGTAAGCTCTGCGAGCAAGGCTCTCTATCCTACGTATCATTCTGTTCCTCTAGATTGTAAGCTCTGTAAGTAGGGCTCTCTACCTCACGTACCAGTCTGTTCCTCTAGATTGTAAGCTCTGCGAGCAAGGCTCTCTATCTTACGTATCAGTCTGTTCCGCTAGATTGTAAGCTCTGTAAGTAGGGCTCTCTACCTCACGTACCAGTCTGTTCCTCTAGATTGTAAGCTCTGCGAGCAAGGCTCTCTATCTTACGTATCAGTCTGTTCCTCTAGATTGTAAGCTCTGTGAGCAAGGCTCTCTATCCTACGTATCATTCTGTTCCTCTAGATTGTAAGCTGTGCGAGCAGGGCTCTCTATCTCATGTATCAGTCTGTCTCTAGTCGTGTGATGTAGTTTGTATCTATGCTCTGTTCCCAGTGCTGTGTAAATTGTTGGTACTATAAAAATAAATGTAATTTTGCGAATCCCTTTGTACACTGTCATAAACAGCATCTCATTTTAATGCACAAACCTCTTCAAAATTAGATACAGACCCCACTGCATTGTGGGAAATATTTTTACTGTAATATTTTGGTGAATTTAGTACCTGTTAAAATCTCAGGGTTATAAATACCATCGTTATTTATATGTTTTACCTGTAACCAGCAATGGAAACTATTATTATTTTCTTTATTTCTTTTTTAGATCTCATCATTGTTCTGTATTTTGCTTTATCCTGGTCTTATCCTAATAGACTACGGTCACTTCCAATATCCTTTTTAGTTCTAATGTTACTTCTAACTCCCTAATTGAATCAGAAGTGTTACTTTACGGAGAGGGTGATGGATACATGGAATAGCCTTTCAGCAGAAGATGAACACCGATCAGCCATAACAATATTATATATATACATCGATCATCCATAACATTATGACCACTGACCGGTGTCAAGCCGGCGGGGCCAGTGTGATGCTTTAGACTGACAGGTGGCAAGCCAGCGGAGGCAGTGTGATGCTTTAGACTGACAGGTGGCAAGCTGGCGGGGGCAGTGTGATGCTTTAGACTGACAGGTGGCAAGCCAATGGAGGCAGTGTGATGCTTTAGACTGACAGGTGGCAAGCTGGTGGGGGCAGTGTGATGCTTTAGACTGACAGGTGGCAAGCCGGCGGAGGCAGTGTGATGCTTTAGACTGACAGGTGGCAAGCCGGCGGAGGCAGTGTGATGGACTGACTGACTTTCTGCTGGGAAACCTTGGGTCCTGCCATTCATGTGGATGTTACTATGACACGTACCACCTACCTAAGCATTGTTACAGACCATGTACACCCTTTCATGATGGCATTGGCCTCTTTCAGCAGGATAATGCTCCCTGCCACAAAGCAAAAATGGTTCAGGAATGGTTTGAGGAACACAGCAACGAGTTCAAGGTGTTGACTTGGCCTCCAAATTCCCCAGATCCCAATCCAATCGATCATCTGTGGGATGTGCTGGACAAACAAGTCTGATCCATGGAGGCCTCACCTCACAACTTACAGGACTTAAAGGATCTGCTGCTAATGTCATGGTGCCCGTTACCCCAGCACACCTTCAGAGGTCTAGTCCATGCCTTGATGGGTCAGGGCTGTTTTGGCAGCAAAAGGGGAGCTAAACAATATTAGGCATGGGGTAATAATGTTATAGCTGATCGGTGTATACAGTGAAGGGGTTTAAGCATGCATAGGATAAGTGTAAGGATATCCTGAACATACAATAAGGCCAAAGACCAAATAAGATGTGAGGATGTTACAGCAGGTAGAAACATGGGCAGACGAGATGGACCCAACATGCTTCTCATCTGCCAACGCATTCTGCTTTTCTGTGTCGTTATTCTCCTTAACACAGACACACATATAACTGTGTGAGTCTTGGCCTGGCATTGTGGGCAGTGATCGCTCTCTCATTTGACTGGACCGTCCTGGGATCTGTAACATTTTGCTTTGCACTAAACTACAAACAAATGGAGCTTTACCATTCGCTCCCCTTCTTCTGCTACCTTCTGGGGAAATGCTTCAAACAGGGCATTGCAGGCAGAGGGTAAGTCAACGCACAACCACAAAGGGTTAATTGTGTACTGTCAAAACTGCACTTTAAGCATAAAAAAAATACACAACACATACATTATTTATAATATATAGATATATAAACACCATTCATTATGTATAGCGGTGATTGTGCTTTTTTTTAATTCATACTGACACTTACAGGGCAGGAGCTTTTATAAATAACCTCTGTTTGGTGGAGATTGTTGCTGGCGGAGGTTCTCCAACACTAATCAGACCCTTTTGTTAGAGGTTCTCCAACACTAATCAGACCCTTTTGTTAGAGGTTCTCCAACACTAATCAGACCCTTTTGTAAGAGGTTCTCCAACACTAATCAGGCGCTATGGCAGAGGTTCTCCAATACTAATCAGACACTTTGTTAGAGGTTCTCCAACACTAATCAGACGCTTTGGCGGAGGTTCTCCAACACTAATCAGGTGGTTTGTTAGAGGTTCTCCAACACTAATCGGGCACTTTGGCAGAGATTCTCCAACACTAATCAGACGCTTTGGCGGAGGTTCTCCAACACTAATCAGGTGGTTTGTTAGAGATTCTCCAACACTTATCGGGCGCTTTGGCAGAGATTCTCCAACACTAATCGGGCGCTTTGGCAGAGATTCTCCAACACTAATCGGGCGCTTTGGCAGAGATTCTCCAACACTAATCGGGCGCTTTGGCAGAGGTTCTCCAACACTAATCAGATGCTTTGGCGGAGGTTCTCAAACACTCCAACACTAATCAGACCCGTTTGAGTGACAGTGTGGCAGGAGTGTCTGATCTGGTGGGACATATGTCAGGAATCTGATTTATACATAGACGCACAAGCAGATAGTGACCGTATCTGACATGTTTATAATATATATCCCGCTATCTGCGTGTGCGCCATATTGATCAATAAATCCGGTCTAAACCTAAGACGTGTGGTTTGCATTTAATTTGGAAATTGTGCAGAAAGGATGGAAGGTATGTGTTCACTTTGATCTCTTAATATTCTATTATATTGCACTCTTATATTGGACAGACCTTAAACAGACACACACTGTGCTTTTAAATTATTCACTATACCCTTCTTATCCCTTTGTTCCTGCCAGATCAGAGATCATAGGTCTGGCTGGTATCCCTCTGTCAATACTTGTCACTTGTCTGGGAGAATTGACCCTCTGGGAGGGATGTCTTACCTACAAACCCCAGTGTTCCTGACTTGTAGTATTTCAGAAGCTTTCTGACTGTTAATATATTACAAGCCTCGCTCATAGATTTACACACTCGTTTATTAAATCTGAAACATGTTAATTACAGGACTACCTACGATTACAATACATCTGGTCTGTCACTGCGATGGGAAGCTCACGGTTTGTTTGTTGTATGCGTGGGGTTATTTGTTTCTCTTTAATACTTTTGAAGAGGTTTGGTTTTTAGTTCTGTGCATTGGCTGCTGTGTCTGATGTCATCCCTTGCTTGATTGAGGCGACCTTGCTGGATTCACTGGAAGGTCCAGTGGTAGGTGACTTCATTTGCACCGTATTAACTCAGCAGGAGGTGAATTTACGCCTGTGTATCTTAACTTGGGTTTTAGTTCTGTAAAAGATTACGGTATAAAACTCTGTCCTCTTCAGATTTTACCAACTAACAAATCTAAATAACTTTTTCCCAGAGTCTTGTACCCAAAAAAAAAATTAAAAAAAAATTGTTTGGCTTTGAAATTACATGCTGGCCATTATCTGTGAACGTTTCATGTCTGGGAATTTCCAATGTATAGGTATAACCTTTCCTTAAAAGGGACTGTATCACCTAAACATTACTTTCACTGTAAATGTAGAGAAAAAGATTGAAAATGATCTATACACTGTGTTGGCAAAATTGCAGCAAATGCCTAAATTAGGAGATAAATGTGTTTTCAATGTGTCTGTGGAGTCTGCTGCTTATGACATCACCTGTGGCACGGTATGCAAATGAACTGCTTTTCAATGGGAGATGTGTAATTTGCATACCGTGCCACAGGTGATGTCATAAGCAGCAGACTCCACAGACACAATGAAAACACATTTATCTCCTAATTTAGGCATTTGCTGCAATTTTGCCAACACAATGTATAGATCATTTTCACCCTCCCCCCCTGCATTTTCAGTAAAAGTAATGTTTAGGTGATACAGTCCCATTGTAGGTGATTCCCTTTAATGCTGGCGCTTTGTGTCTGTCATGCCCTGTCGCTGTTTTCCTTGCAGGTTCGTTTTATTAGTAAAGATCGCGGTCACTGTAGTGGCTTCCTTCGCGTTGTGCTGGATTCCTTTCCTGACAGACACCGAGCAGATCTTTCAAGTCCTCAGACGGCTTTTCCCAGTGTCCCGCGGGCTCTTTGAGGTAAGTGTCCCTGGTTTTCTGTCCGATCTCCCAGTGACATTTTAAGAGTTTTCTTCTAGATTCCGACAGCAACTACTCAACCCTTTCACTGCCAGACTAGTGTATCCCTCACACCCCCGGCACAGCCGGAGTTACCCCCCAACGTCAAACCACCTGCCAAGATGTCAAACATATCCCCAGTCTTACAATGTGCCCTCCGTGCTGGATTCTATAGTAAGCACTGCGGCCAGTACAGCATAGCAACCGGCCCTCTCGAGCTTCTGCAGTCATTCCCTCACACTTTCCCTTACATTTTGTATTTTGGATACCTATTCCATGCATGCTTAAACTCCTTCACTGTATTAACCTCTACCACTTCTACTGGAAGACTATGCCATGCATCCACTACCCTCTCAGTAATGTAATACTTTCATTAGTCCCTGACCTTATCTTATATCTAGGATAGCCTTATACCTATCCCATGCATGCTTAAACTCCTTCACTGTATTAACCTCTACCACTTCTACTGGAAGGCTATTCCATACATCCACTACCCTCTCAGTAAAGTAATACTTTCATTAGTCCCTGGCCTTATCTTATATCTAGAATACCCTTATACCTATCCCATGCATGCTTAAACTCCTTCACTATATTAACCTCTACCACTTCTACTGGAAGACTATTCCATGCATCCACTACCCTCTCAGTAAAGTAATACTTTCATTAGTCCCTGGCCTTATCTTATATCTAGGATAGCCTTATACCTATCCCATGCATGCTTAAACTCCTTCACTGTATTAACCTCTACCACTTCTACTGAAAGACTATTCCATACATCCACTACCCTCTCAGTAAAGTAATACTTTCATTAGTCCCTGACCTTATCTTATATCTAGGATAGCCTTATACCTATCCCACGCATGCTTAAACTCCTTCACTGTATTAACCTCTACCACTTCTACTGGAAGACTATTCCATGCATCCACTACCCTCTCAGTAAAGTGATACTTCCTGATATTCCCTTTACCCCGCTAATTTAAGACCATGTCCTTGTCATTCTCAGTATAATAATGATGAATGGCGTCGTTGCTGCTCAGCTCCATTCCCTGCCACACAAAGTACTTAGAATGCAGCAATCTGCACATTGCCTCTGTTTCCACGGTGACTGCTCCACATTTTATACGTGGCTAGAGATGAATCCACAGTGTACACTCCTGGCCCAGCTAACGTGGCTCTCTCCTGGCATTGCAGCACAGCTGTGAGCTCGGCAGCTGGGCCACGGATGAGTTTCACAAGCCTGAAAGGGATCTGAGCACAACTGCTAATATCTGTACAGCTCGGGACATATCCATGATTAACCAGGTCACTGCCAGGCTCCATAGTGTCTCGTGAAAGGGACCCTATCAACTAAACCATGGTTATTACTGTGAATGATCTATACGTCGTCTGCAGAATCGCAGCAAATGCCTAGATTAGGTGAACATGGATTTTAAACATGTCTGTTGTGAGTCTCCTGCTTATGACATCACCGGTGGCTTGATATGCAAATTAACTGTTTTCCATTGGGAAAGGTGTAATTTGCATATCAAGCCTCAAAGTGATGTCATAAGCAGGAGACTCACAACAGACATGTTTAAAGCATATATGTCTCATATGTCTATAGATCATTTTCACAATTTTTTTAAATTCTCTACATACAGTAAAAACAATGTTGGGAATTCTTATAAAACATGCATCGTGCAGGGCAGCAGTGTGTGTGTGTGTGTGTGTGCGTGTGTGTGTGTGTGTGTGTGCAGCCCTGTAGTAGTTTCCTGTAAGCATCACTAGTGATTAATGGATTTTCTTTGGTCATTGTTGTAGTTCTGCTTTCATTTTATTAAGATTTGTCCAAATACACAAATTCCCCACCTACTTAGGTCTGCAAAATATATCAAAGCCCCTCCTTTTCTGCTGACATCACTTTTAGAATGCTGTGGTAGTATGAGGTCACAGGGAGTGTAAAGGGGTGTGGTCAGACTGATGTCATACTTTCACAGCATTCTAAACATGTCACAGGAAGGGGAGGAGCCTTGATGTTTCTTGGTAGCTTTACATATTGAACGAGGACACACTGTGGATCCCATATAATGCCAAATCTTTCTTTGTCTTTTCTTTTAACAGGACAAAGTGGCCAATGTGTGGTGCAGCCTAAGTGTGCTTCTCAAAATAAAGAACATTTTATCACCGGACACCCAACTACAGCTCAGGTGATGAATGTGATTAATGTATCTATATCTTTACATTCACAGCAATCCGACGGGTTTCTCCACCTGAATGGACTGAGATCAAAACCTGTTACAGGGAGTCTATCGCCCGAATATTGTATTTACTGTGAATGAAGGGAAGGACTGAAAATGATCTATACATCGTGTTAGCGAAATTGGAGAAAAATGTGGTGTCTCATGTTGATGACATCACCTGTGCGTTAATATGCAAATGAACATGTTTACAATGGGAAAGTGTGTAATTTGCAAATCAAGGCACCGGTGATGTCATTAACAGGAGATGAATTTTACAAAAAAAAAATCCTAATTTAGGCAATTCCTTGTAACTTTGCTAACAAATTTTATAGATAAATTTTCAATAGTTTTTTTTTATTCTCTAATTTCACAGTAAAAACAAGGTAATAGAGGCCCTTTAACTAATAATAGGCAGTACGCTTGTAACACTTTGTACCACCCGATGGAGCAAGAAGGGTTAGTTAGAAGAACTTTACTGATGTGATTTCTCCCAAGTCTTTGTGTTTTCGGTCAGTACTATGGGACAGTGAGAATTGGCCTTTTATATATAGAAATGACATTTGTGGTTCACCATTTCTTTAACCAATGTTGTGTTTATTTATGTTCCAAGGCGACAGACCAGACTCTTTAATATCCCTTGATCCGACCCTCGGCTTCTCCAGCTGGGCTGACATCCCACCACACTGCGCTAACAGAAGCAAACATAGCGTGTTTAATAAGCGTACTTCTCCCCTCTGTTTCCCCCGTAGCTTGGCCTGCACCCTGCTGAGTGTGACCCCAACGTGTATTACGCTAACAGCCAAGCCATCGATCAGAGGATTGAAGCTAGCCCTGGTGAGTCTGTTGCTCACATCTATGTCTTTATTCACTATACATATACAGATTGTGTATTTTATAAAGTATTTTTATGGTAATTTCCATTCCACGTTAAATCCTTAAAGAGACAGTAAAGTAGATCTCTTGTCTGCCTCCATCTTCCTTCTTCACGGAGTTGAGGAATGAGCTCTGTGAAGGAGGGGAACAAGCAGGGGCGGGCTGGGCCGGGGGGCAGGGTGGCAATTGCCCCCCAGGCCGCCCTAAACTATGTAAAACACGGCCGCTGGGCCAGTGTTAAAAAAAAAAAAAAAAACGTTTGCAGGCAGAGACTGAGGTGAGAAGGGATCGGAAGATCCCCTCTCACCTCCGCTCTGCCTGCAAAGCTGCACGGGGAGCCGAACAGGCAGCACAGAGAAACCTCCGTGCTGCCTGTTCGGCTCCCCGTGCAGTGTGCCGACACGGAAGTGCCGACAGTCACGTGATCGGCGCGCATCTGACGTCAGAGCGGAGGGACCATGCTGCCTGCCACCAGGTAAGTCCTCCTGCCACTAGCCACCAGGGAAGTCCTGCCACTAGCCACCAGGGAAGTCCTGCCACTAGCCACCAGGGAAAAAGGTAAGGGGGGGGGGGCGGGCAAAAAACACTGGCATATTATTGGGCAAATTGGCTGGGGAATATTACATGGCAAAAAACACTGGCATATTATTGGGCAAATTGGCTGGGGCATATTGCATCGCAAATAAGACTGGCATATTATTGGGCAAATTGGCTGGGGCATATTACATGGCAAATAAGACTGGCATATTATTGGGCAAATTGGCTGGGGCATATTACATGGCAAATAAGACTGGCATATTATTGGGCAAATTGGCTGGGGCATATTACATGGCAAATAAGACTGGCATATTATTGGGCAAATTGGCTGGGGCATATTACATGGCAAATAAGACTGGCATATTATTAGGCAAATTGGCTGGGGCATATTACATGGCAAATAAGACTGGCATATTATTGGGCAAATTGGCTGGGGCATATTACATGGCAAATAAGACTGGCATATTATTGGGCAAATTGGCTGGGGCATATTACATGGCAAATAAGACTGGCATATTATTGGGCAAATTGGCTGGGGCATATTACATGGCAAATAAGACTGGCATATTATTGGGCAAATTGGCTGGGGCATATTACATGGCAAATAAGACTGGCATATTATTAGGCAAATTGGCTGGGGCATATTACATGGCAAATAAGACTGGCATATTATTGGGCAAATTGGCTGGGGCATATTACATGGCAAATAAGACTGGCATATTATTGGGCAAATTGGCTGGGGCATATTACATGGCAAATAAGACTGGCATATTATTAGGCAAATTGGCTGGGGCATATTACATGGCAAATAAGACTGGCATATTATTGGGCAAATTGGCTGGGGCATATTACATGGCAAATAAGACTGGCATATTATTGGGCAAATTGGCTGGGGCATATTACATGGCAAATAAGACTGGCATATTATTGGGCAAATTGGCTGGGGCATATTACATGGCAAATAAGACTGGCATATTATTGGGCAAATTGGCTGGGGCATATTACATGGCAAATAAGACTGGCATATTATTAGGCAAATTGGCTGGGGCATATTACATGGCAAATAAGACTGGCATATTATTGGGCAAATTGGCTGGGGCATATTACATGGCAAATAAGACTGGCATATTATTGGGCAAATTGGCTGGGGCATATTACATGGCAAATAAGACTGGCATATTATTGGGCAAATTGGCTGGGGCATATTACATGGCAAATAAGACTGGCATATTATTAGGCAAATTGGCTGGGGCATATTACATGGCAAATAAGACTGGCATATTATTAGGCAAATTGGCTTGGGCATATTACATGGCAAATAAGACTGGCATATTATTGGGCAAATTGGCTGGGGCATATTACATGGCAAATAAGACTGGCATATTATTGGGCAAATTGGCTGGGGAATATTACATGGCAAATAAGACTGGCATATTATTGGGCAAATTGGCTGGGGCATATTACATGGCAAATAAGACTGGCATATTATTAGGCAAATTGGCTGGGGCATATTACATGGCAAATAAGACTGGCATATTATTGGGCAAATTGGCTGGGGCATATTACATGGCAAATAAGACTAGAATATTATTGGGCAAATTGGATGGGGCATATTACATGGCAAATAAGACTGGCATATTATTGGGCAAATTGGCTGGGGAATATTACATGGCAAATAAGACTGGCATATTATTGGGCAAATTGGCTGGGGAATATTAAATGGCAGAATAACACTGGCATATTATTGGACAAATCGTCTGGGGAATATTAAATGGCAGAATAAGACTGGCATATTATTGGGCAAAATGGCTGGGGAATATTAAATGGCAATTAACACTGGCATATTGGGCAAATTAGCAGGGGCATATTAAATTGCAGATAACCTTGGAATATTATTGGGCAAATTTACTGAGTTATATTAACTTGCAGAATAACACTGGCATATTATGGGACAAATTGGCTGGGGAATATTAATGGCAAATAATATTGGAAATGTGTATGTAATGGGGTGATGGTGGCATGTAAATGTGGTGATGGGGCATGTCCTGGTGTGCAACGTGGGTTATGGGTCATGTCGTAGGTGTGCAACGTGGGTAGGGGGGGGGTGCCCAAATTTTGGGTGTCTAAATCCTGGCATGTTGAGGGGCATAATCCTGGCATATTGAGGGGAAAATCCTGGCATATTGAGGGGGCATCATCTTGGCATATTGAGGGGAAAATCCTGGCATATTGGGTGTCTAAATCCTGGCATATTGAGGGGCATAATCCTGGCATATTGAGGGGCATAATCCTGGCATATTGAGGGGAAAATCCTGGCATATTGAGGGGGCATCATCTTGGCATATTGAGGGGAAAATCCTGGCATATTGGGTGTCTAAATCCTGGCATATTGAGGGGCATAATCCTGGCATATTGAGGGGCATAATCCTGGCATATTGAGGGGCATAATCCTGGCATATTTAGGGGAAAATCCTGGCATATTGAGGGGGCATCATCTTGGCATATTGAGGAGAAAATCCTGGCATATTGGGTGTCTAAATCCTGGCATGTTGAGGGGCATAATCCTGGCATTTTGTAAGGGAAAATTCTAGCATATTAAATGGCAAATCCTGGCATATTGTGGGGGAAAATCCTGGCAATATTCGTTATAAAACAAGGAAAAGATGGCCGTGGATGGGGAGGCGATTCGATGGTGCAATGGGCCACTTGACTGGATTTGCCCCCCAGGCCTAAGGCTGCCAGCCCTCCCCTGGGAACAAGGCAGCACTGCACATGTCCGTACATTCACTGGGTCTAACGCTAAGGCTTTTATTACAGAAAGAGCGAATTTCAAACCCCAATAACTCACAATGTTTTTGTTTCTTTGAAGGTTAACTGTTCGCTCTCCTTCTTCTTATATTCCTTCCAAGTACATGAAAAATCGATCCTTCTGGTTTCGTTGTAAGTAAATCTCAATCTAAATATCCCTGTTTGTTCATATCCTTTGGGAACCTTCACACGTGAGAATCTTTCCTGGAGTGACTGAAAGAAGCCAGGTGAAAAGGTCTTAAAGAAAAAAACAATAAATAAGATTAAAGCTATTTTCCATTATATCCATCCGAGGATCATGCTTACAGCATGTAAGCATGATCCTCGGATGGATATAATGGAAAATAGCTTTAATCTTATTTATTGTTTTTTTCTTTAAGACCTTTTCACACTGCATTATGAGTAAGCTATAGATTTAAATTCTGAAGTATTCCTGTATTGAAAATAAAAATTAAGGGGAATTTAAAAAAATTTATTTACAAATTAAAAAAAAAAAACTATGAAAATACTTGCTCCAGAATAGACTAGCTAGTTACTGTTTTTACTGGAATTTTGTCACATGTGTGTTGGCTTGTGCTGCATATAAGGTCTAGATAAAATAAGAAAGGATAACAGACAGTAACATTATTTTTTCACTTTCTTTTTGTATTTTTAGGCCGGTTTGCTTAATTATTAACGACGTCCCACTGGTTTCTTCTTGGTTTCTACTCATATCCACATTCAGGTAAGTGGCTTACCAAATCCCAGACCACGCATAAAAGGTATATAGGTAAACTCACAAAAATTAGTGTCTGATCTGATTATTTTTCTAAATGATTAAGAGAAATCGCCAGGGCAACAACCTGTGCAAGGAAAGTGATCTAGAAAGAAGGAACCAAAATTCGAAATTTGTAATAAATTGGCCCTGATCTGCTGATTGTCACCTTTTAATCTACCGTGTTTGGTTTAGAATATATGACTAGTAAAGCAGGGGAGAAGGAGATTTGCTTGCTGAAATCTGGGCATGACCTATGGGTCTGTCAGCATTTCAAACCAGCAATACCTCGTTTAAATCAGACTGAGAGTCTAACACAAGCAGGTCTGAAGGAAGTGTCCTAGTGCTTGATTTTTGGGATCCCCCCCCCCCTACATCTTCAAAAAAAAGAGCAAGAGATCATTTAAAACAAACTCAATACACCAAGAAAACCGTAATGTTTCCATTAATTACAGACTGGGTATTGCGTCGGGAACCATCGGCGTCTAAAATGAGCCACGCCGACATTGAAGCCACGCCCACCTTTGATACACTACGATTTGGTTTATTGGCTTGTGGGAAGTGATCCTAAACGTTTTCTCCCTTTCCATACAGCATGTTCCCTCTCCTCCTAAAGGACGGATTACTCGTGTCTTACTTGGTCACCACACTGGCGTTCACTCTGACAAGCGTAGCGCTTTTGAGGGTCCATGAAAAGACCTCCGAGGATGCTTTAAAGCTGAAGCCGTTCTGTGCCTCTGTGAGGGGGTATCTGCCTTGGTTTCGACTCCCAGAGACTCTGATCAGATTATCAGTAAGTATTACTCGTAGGCCTGGGATTGCTAGGATACCAGCAGCAGAAAGTGCCAGAGGGATTGCAGAATAGCCCAAGGCAGCCACAACACCGGTGGCTGGCTGAGTGTGTTTATTTTTATACTTCCTAATCTATCTCAATGTGCACTTTATATTATCCTGTACCCTGGTAATTCATCAGGTAGAGGGTATTAATACTTCATTTGATAAACGAACACACCTGGGAACATTGTTTCTTCCAGACCGGTCTCAATCACAAGTTATTTGTCTGTCACGCTGTCAGTCTAGTAGACCAGGACTTTCTGACTGAGCTCCATGTCCCAGTACTGGCATGTCTGTCAGGCAGACAGTCACTCACATGTTATATCAAGTCCTCAAGCAGACAGGAGACTGTATTTGTTTTATCCTGTGGTTGGCTCATGATATATACTGAATAAAACAGTTTAACAAGTGACATAATACAAAGTTAATGTATTGTTCCTTTCCCAGTATTGGCGTCACGCCCCCGTTTTAGGTTTTTTTTAGGGCTGTTTTGAATACTTTTCATAATCTTGACATTTGGACCATAATCCCTATTATCACCGTACACGCACGTAATAGGACTCTGTCACCTAAATACGGTTTATACTGGGAATGTAGAGAAACAAAATGTCTCCTGTTCATGACATCACTGTGGCTGATATGCAAATTACACATCTCTCATTGAAAGGAGTTAATTCGCATAGCAAGCCACAGGTGATGTCATAGATGTGAGACATCACGGGCATATTTAAAGCACGTTTCTATTAATCTATGTCTGTGCATTTAAATCTCCTAACACAATGTATTGACCTTTTTTTTTTTATTCTATTATATTTATAGTATAAACTATATTTAGGTTCCAGGTCCCTATAAGACAGTGACAGATTTATTTTGCTAGAAGAGGCTGATTTGTTAATTCCTGGTAAAGCAGGACTGTGAAAAGACTTCAGAATTCTCCTACTTGAACACAGGTGTATGAACCAGTATTCCTGTTAGTCTGGTAGGAAACCTTTAGAACAGATTGTGCCATTACTGTCTGACGCATACTGGAGACTGTCGCATGTGCCATTACTGTGTGACGCATACTGGAGGCTGTCGCATGTGCCATTACTGTCTGACGCAGACTGGAGGCTGTCGCATGTGCTATTACTGTGTGAAGCACACTGGAGGCTGTCGCATGTGCCATTACTGTCTGACGCAGACTGGAGGCTGTCGCATGTGCTATTACTGTCTGACGCAGACTGGAGGCTGTCGCATGTGCCATTACTGTGTGACGCATACTGGAGGCTGTCGCATGTGCCATTACTGTCTGACGCAGACTGGAGGCTGTTGCATGTGCCATTACTGTGTGACGCATACTGGAGGCTGTCGCATGTGCCATTACTGTGTGACGCATACTGGAGGCTGTCGCATGTGCCATTACTGTCTGACGCAGACTGGAGGCTGTCGCATGTGCCACTACTGTGTGACGCATACAGGAGGCTGTCGCATGTGCCATTACTGTGTGACGCATACTGGAGGCTGTCGCATGTGCCATTACTGTGTGACGCATACTGGAAGCTGTCACATGTGCCATTACTGTCTGACGCAGACTGGAGGCTGTCGCATGTGCCATTACTGTCTGACGCAGACTGGAGGCTGTCGCATGTGCCATTACTGTCTGACGCAGACTGGAGGCAGTTGCATGTGCCATTACTGTCTGACGCACACTGGAGGCTGTCGCATGTGCCATTACTGTCTGACGCATACTGGAGGCTGTCGCATGTGCCATTACTGTGTGACGCAGACTGGAGGCTGTCGCATGTGCCATTACTGTGTGACGCATACTGGAGGCTGTCGCATGTGCCATTACTGTCTGACGCAGACTGGAGGCTGTCGCATGTGCCAGTTTGGTGATATTTTTGGACATTTGTACACGTCCCCAAACTACACAAAAAAACAATCCTACATGAGCTTGTGAAATGCCAGTTGCTTTTGGCCCTGCTCCGACACCTCACTGCGGTCTTTAAGATCCAGTAATCTTGCAAGAGAAGATGCCTTCACTAAATCATCTTGGCCCTGTAGAGCTTCTTGGATGATGTGTGAAATGCTCGTCAGTCACTGGAGAGCACACATGAGACTGCTAAATCTGTCTCATGAGTGCTATATATTTAAATCAAAAATATGTGCCATGTGTAAATACCCCAGTTTAACCCCTGGAGTTCAGCCAGGCAGTCTCTCGGAGTAAATGCTGCAGTGAGGGGGTTAGTTTGGGGTCTTGTGGGGGGGGGGGGGGTCTGACAGCGCTAACGTCCCTTTCTTCTTGCAGTTTCTTGCTTCGTTGCTGCTGATGTCATCGTTGACCTTTGCCAGCGCCGCCTTAACTCCGCCTTCCAGGCTTCCTGACCTTTTCCCCGTACTTGTGTCTGGAATTTCCTGCCTCCATTTCTTGATATTTTTGTTCTATTTTACCGTGATTCACATTTGGGACGAGAACCCGGAAACGAACAAAAAAAAATTAT
Organism: Pelodytes ibericus; assembly: GCA_036172795.1. NCBI lineage: Eukaryota > Metazoa > Chordata > Amphibia > Anura > Pelodytidae > Pelodytes > Pelodytes ibericus. The sequence continues at coordinate 7,114,689 of CM069865.1, forward strand.
CCTAAATGTTTTTTTTTTATTTTTAATTTTTTTTATGACTTTTAAAAAAAAAAAAATTTTGTTATTTTATGGGTGAATACATTTTTATGGGTGGGGAATATATATCAAGAAAAACTCAGGAGAAAAATAAGTTTCTAATCCAGTAATGTACAGCCTTCAAAAATTTAAAAACCTTTCCATCATGGAAAAAAATGACCGCTTTTTTGGTTTTAACTGAAAAATAAATAAATGGCCGGCTACCGCTCCGTCCCATGTGACGGTAAAGAGTCAGTTCTAACTCCCAGATGTACTGTCGTGTTCGTAACTTACAATTTTATTTGTGTCGAATATTTCAGTGACTACATTGTCTGCAGATTGCAAAAGCCATCATTGGACGATCGTTGGCCTAACTTAAAAATAATTCACACCTGTGGAACATATTGAACGACCATTAGTCTGATTTTGATTATCGCAGAGATTTTACATTCTGATACGCGATACTCTAGGCTAACAGGTGTTTGACCTAATTAATTAAAACATGCATTTGCTGCACAGCATCGTAAAAACTAATGATTCTTGTATACCTCATTACTTCTACATTAGTTTGTTACCATGGTGACGCGGACCACGGCAGAATTAGAAATGATTTTTGTTAAAGGGACAGAAAAAATATATATACACATTCCAAATTATCATGCTCTCTGTGTAAAAAATCTTAAAATGATCACAGTAAAAATATTCCTAATAAAATGTGTAAAAAAAAAAGTTATTAATCAGCTGTGTCTCTGTTTGATGATATTGTAAAGCCCTGAATGAAGCAGATATCGGACAATCCGTTATCGGACAGTTTGGCTGCTCTGATTTTTCGTGTCGGGTGACGTTGGGGAAAATGGTGGATTAGGCTGACGGTGATGCTACAGTTCTAGCTGTGTCTAGATGCACAGAGAGCCTTTATTCACCCTTTAAATACAAAAAATATCTAAGCTCCTCCCCTTTCACGGACCTCTTTTAAAATTCTGTGGTGTTTAGAATGCGGGTCGCTGACCAGGTGTGGGAGTGGTTAGGACATACTATCACAGAATTCTAAAAGGGATGTCAGAAGGGGAGGAGCCTAGACATTTAACCATTTAGTTTCCTGTCCAAATGTCTGATTGTTTTAAATTTTTATTAAAAGAATTGTAATATTTTTCTAAGTACCAACATATTGTGCATGCGTTGTACAATTTATGCAGGAACTGAAAGGATAATGGGTCTGGGTGATCTATTCAGTCTCATCTATTTTAAATAGAGGGTAAAGGGTGCACTCAGTATCCAGTTGGAAGCAGTCATTCATTTAGTACACCGTAAGAAGGCCTGATAGTTTAAAAAACGAATCTGGTATTTGATGTGCACACGTGCTCCTGATCATATGTACACTTGTGCCTATGAGAAAGTTTTTGAATTCAGTATATGTTTGTGATTATTTCCAAAGACCAGAGCGTCTGCTCAATAAAGAGAGGATTGCAGGGAATTGAGACGGGAATGTCAAACTAAAGACCAAAGTAACAGAGTTAGAAAATCTGATCCCAACACATTTCACCAAGACTTCAAAATCAGAGCCACAAGTCTTGGGCTGGATTTAATAAAAAAGTTAAAAAAAACATGCCAATTTGGGGAAAATCTACAAAATGCCTGTAGTTTATAAGCTCCTGAGGAGGTATGCCATCATTAGCTTTTTAGTAGCTGGGGCGTGCTTTTCATTGAATGTTGCACTTCACACTGGGGTCGGAGGGGTTAATATTTGCAGGAATGTTAAGTGGGCTCGGTTAATGGCGCTCGGTGGAACTCTGCCTCGTTCCGATCGGCTTCGAATCAAAATGTTTGTTTGTCTTTTGGATATGGTAACTATAGATAGCGCAGCTGTGTACCGATCTGCATTTTAGGACACAGTGCTCAACGCCAAATCGTAACACTAGACGACGAGGTCAAACGCAGGAGGGTGAAAGGCTTCACAGTAATGACAGGAAGTGCAACATTATAACGGCCCCCGCGAGAGAGGTAACGAGCACCGCACTCCAACCAGACCCTGCTGAACCTCAGAGTCTCATGAAACCTTCTAAAGACTAAAACCTTTTCTAAACTAACGTCAGACTATTGCCTTTGTCGTGTGAGGCGTATGACCGCTCTGTTTATTGAGTGGACCCTATAGTCAAATTAGAGGGGCAAAAGTTTAAAAAGTAATATCTGGAAGTATTATGTTACTGGTAGTGGATGCATGGAATACCCTTCCAGCAGAAGTGGTAAACACAGTGAAGGAGTTCAAGCAAGCATGTGATTGGCTATCCTTGATATAAGACAGGGACTAATGAAAATATTCAAGATTGTTTTTCCAGAAATTGAAGAGCCTTTAAGGCCCAAATGGTTCACACTGTCTCTGTTTATCTACATTGTTGCTTTTTAAATAAAAGACGCTAATTCAGCATTAAATTAACAAGACTGTAGCATCCTTGGGCTGAGCAGCTTGTATTGTTTTGTCATTTCCGAATGGCAGTATATCATCCCCCCCCCCCCCCCCCCCCTATCACTGGTCTGTGCAGGACCAGTCAGTTCACCAAGGCCATGCTCGTAATAACCAAGACTATGTATGGAACGTAATGCTGAACTCATCATGTTATTGGGGCCTTTAGAGGATGGCCGGGGCTATAACAATACTGTCAGTCAATACGCCAATCTGTCCTGCTCTCTCTGCTTCTTGAACCACTGTTTGTTGGGAGGAGGGGGTATCACAGCTCCTGCAAGGTGCAGAGATTTATTAAATGAGGGGCAATAAGTCTCATAAACTACATGTCAATGATCTAAAAGTGATCCAATCAGCAGGAACATTCCTCCGGTTTCTATGGTGACTGCTCCACCCTTGGAACCTTGCACCAGAGTTTGCCCTTGTACATAACCCCTACTGTGCCTGACGTGATGATAGCAAGTATTCTGAATTATATTAGTAACAGGTCCTGTATAGGGTTGCCATCTTTTCTTCAAAAAAATACCGGCCTTGGTACTTCCTCCATAGACTTAACATTGTGGTCAAGCCAATTTTTTACCGGCCGGCCGGTAAAATACCGGCCAGGTGGCAACCCTAGTCCTGTATCATGGCAGTGTGATATCACTGAATCTTTCCAGTACACTGGGGGAAGGGATTTGCTGCTACACCTGTCACTTCCTGTCCTCCCTGCTCAGGAATGGTTATTCTCTGGGGGGAAGCGGAGCAGACAATTTAAAATGGCAGAAGATGTGGGATATGTGCGGAGCTGGGCGTGTATCTTAGCTGCGCTGTACATTCAGTCCCTGTATTTTTTGTATAGTGTCCATCGGTTATAAAGACCCCATTCATGGCCCAGTAACACAATATGGGATAAAAGAGTTTCCTACAGCTAATCTCCTGGAGTTATTCAATTAGCATTAGAAGAAAGGTGCCCCCCTGACCCATGAAATGCCCTCGATTCCCCCCGTTAGCTGTGGGATAGGAGACAGCTCGACGTTCTCATACATGGTTTTAATGAATTATTACAACATAAATTAACACTGTATTTCTGATACTGATACAGACTTTCTAGATAACTTGGTGATGCTACTTTTCTAGTAATTCCCCAGATCAAAGCCCCTTACTTGCTTACCCCTTGGGGGGGGGGGGGGGGGGGGGGGGGTTAGTACTTTAATGTACAGCATACCTCTATTGTATACATGTGTCTGTTCCCCTTTGTTAGGGAGAAAGTGAGGAAAAGGAAGATGATGATGATGCAAAGTGCCCACTGACACACTGATAGCAATTCTTTAATAAAAATAATACAAATAAAGCATCTTATTGAGCCCGCTTTGTTTAGTAAGATGGTATAAATGTGGATCTTCCTTCATCTGACCCAAGATGTCAGCCCCCTGATAGACGTAGCAAAGAAGGGTCAATAAGACACGTTATTTGTATTATCTCATTAAAGCATTTCTATTTTGAACGCCTGCACAAAACTTTAATGAACCATATAAATGACTATCGCACGGGCTCATTTCTAGTGAGAGCCAACCTTACAAAAATTTTGCTTATATTGAATTATTTCACTAATAAAAAAAGATAGAAAGCAAGCAGTTTACTGGGGTGTGAAATAAATTCTTTTTTTTTTTTTCGCTTCTGTCATTAACTTGAAAATCTGTTTCTTTTGGACAATAAATCTGTTTTCTGTTTTTTTCTTTTCCTGTTGCTCGTCATCGCCTGTGTGTACAATCCCACTTACAGGCTGCGGACAATACATTTTGTTGTGATTACCGTCTGCATAAAGACAATTGTTTAATCTGCGCACATACTGGCTTTTTGTAAGTCAGTGGACAATAAACGCGAAACGCGTGGGCTGTGTGATCTCAGAGTCATTTACTTCTGAGGCATCAACATTTTTATTTGTTCTAGTGCTTTCAGGAGAAAAACAAATTAGTCTTTTTTTTTCTGCAGTCCCTTAACAATCTTGGTTCCCACTGACTGCCTTTTATCCACAATAGAACATATTATTTGGTTTTCAGCGGGCAGATTTGGCGCCACTGGGGCATAAAGCAGATATTGAAAGGGTGTATGAATCACTCTTTGCAAAATTTGGAAAATAATGTATTGCATTGTTTGTAGGTTGAGCACCAGGCAAAGGAATAAACCAACAAACTAAAAAAAAAGGGGACTGGCGTACAATGTCTAAACACCCTCAGGACACAGACATCTAAAGAAATGAAATAAGTATATAAATTATGCATATACTAGCGGTCTGCAGCATAATGTGTCATGATCTATAGATGGCAAGCTCTTGTGCCTGCCGTAGCAGAAGGGGGTGAATGCATGGTTTGTATACCACCCCCAGTGGAAAGATATATTTTATTTTAGCTATTATAGCACTATTTCTGCAGTTCTGATCTCTAGCGAATAGTCTGCTTGACACTAAGATTCAGAAACATTTTTCTTGAATTGTCTAATACGGGAAATAAAAAGTAAAGTACTGAGGACAGCAAACGACTTTGTTTTTAAGATAATAATATTCAAAGTTTTTTTTCCATTAAGATTTAGTAGATAAATTAAAAACAGAGCGTATAAATAAAAAAAGGGGTGTGATAATATATACTCAGCGAAGAAACATTGCTGGATTTGTGCAATTAACTATTAAAGATTTGTTATTACGGAGGCCAAAATCTGAACTAAACAGAAATAATAAAAAAAGCACAGGTCAGACCCACCTCGCTTATTGCCTGTATGTTGTAGATGTTTAATATATGTGAAATACATAAAAAAAAAACAATTTGCAGTTTTCCTGTAGTTTCACATGGAAAATATTTTCAGCGGGGCTTCTAAATTCACTGACATTCCAAGAAGGAGGGGCTTGGAGAGAGAGGAGGGGCTTGGAGAGAGAGGAGGGGCTTGGCAATACATTTATTATATTTTATATGCAGTTCTTTTTCTTCAGGAGATAGGTAGAGCTGAGGAAGATAACTGACCAGACAGATTGAATTCATGGCAATGTCAAGATTTAAACAATTCTGGTGCAAAGTTGTAAAAAGCAGAGCAATCGGCAGGAATATTCCATTGGTTTCCACGGTGACTGCTCCACTTTTAGAACTTTCCCCCAGATTTGCTGGTTATATATTTATATAGCGGAGTCTGTGGAATATGACCCAGATCTCTGTCTAGCTCCCTGCCACACAGATTCTGTATATAAATAGTGTTTGCCCGATAACCTGCTCACGCCATCTTTGAACTAAATGATTGCTCTCTCAACCCCAGATATTGCACTTTGTTTGCCTGAGCTAACTGCCTAAATCCCCGCTGGAGTCCAGGATTTAGCACCTCCTGACAGCTCCCCAGGGGACTTCTCATGATGGGATGAGGTGCTATCACTGTAGAGGTCATAATTCTCCAGTAAAAACCTGAGAGTTTCCCCTGCAGGTATTTACTAAGGTGAACTTGAGTCCAAACAGCAGAGGCCGGCCAGCTGGACCCCAATGGGGGTATCCTGTCCTGGGAATGTGGGGAGATCAACAGAAAATACCATGACAGCTGCAGCAAGCAGCTGAACTGAGAAGGGGATGATTGGAAAGACAAGTGCATTCAATGGGAGATCTGTATAAACATTTCATTCTGGGGGGAAAGACCTAAAAAGTGGAAGAATCAGCAGGAACTATCAGGAGGAACATTCCATGGCGAGTAACCCACTTTAAGACCTTCGCCCTGGATTTGCTCATACCAAACAAGCCCCAATGTGAACATAAATGGGCAAAAGTGCATGCCCTCCACTGAGCCAGCCAGCGGCTGAACATGATGGGAATTGTGGTTCAGACCATTCAAAGCAAGAGTTAAGGGGAAAAAAATTAACACAATATATATTTTTTTGTTTTTTAAAGCACAGTGTTATTTTTAGTTACACTGCAATGGTTATGTTTAATTTTTAAGGTAACCAAACAGATAGCTACGGTATATTTATCTTTCTATATATATATATATGGGTTAGAAAGCGTTTCTGTCTCATGACCACACAGAAAGCAGCGTTTGGAATATTACGCTGTTAAACGGGAAGCGGTTGTTTTACTGGCCCACAAATAACCATTATGAAGTCTGTGACCTTTCTGTGTCGCGTTTGACCTCCAAGGTCAACTGTGCAGCTCCATTCACGAGGAATCGGAAAGCTGACACTCCACTTCGGATAGCCAGCTTCACTCACAACTTACTGAGCTACTGTATACAGTATCACCGAGTACAGACCAATTAATGGACTATGCAAACATTTGTTATCTCTCTGTAAACTTGTTAAAGTGTGCCTCACATAGCAACGGACATTCTGCCAGGGCAGGAAGAAACTAAAAACCTTTAAAGGCGCTCTAAAAAAAGAAACACTGCTTTTACTGAGGATATAGGGAATAAAAGATGATGCTAAATCATCCATACAATCTGCAGAATCGCAGCCCAAAGCAAAAAATAAAAAAATGTGTCTCCTGTTGATGACATCACCTGTGGCACGGAATGCAAATGAACAAATTTTTGTCTTAATTTATATATTTGCTTACAATCTGCTAATACGACGTATGACTTATTTTTGTACGCTCTGCATTCACAGTATAAACAGTGTTTAGGTGACTGAGCCCCTTTAACCCTTAAGCACTGGATGGTGAGTAATAAAAAAAGTTATCTTCATTCCTATTCTCTATCACATTCCTATGTATATATATATATATATATCCAGACCTCCCTGAGAGTACACAGGTTTAGTATATTACACATATATAACAGTGGATAGAATAGTGGATTAAAAATGCAGGGAGAGGGTTCTGTAAAAGACAGGAACGGATCAGAAACCTCAGGTCCATAAACTGTGATATTTACTTAGAGATTATCTGCTTATCCACAGTGTAAAGTTTAAATTAGATGCATGGAACTATATCTAGGTTCCCAGCTGCCCACGTTCTCCAGCCCATCCTGCCAGATTGATTTACAAGCATTTCGCTTTCTCTTTTAAGACGATCGAGGCAGATGCAGTTTTATGTCCGAACCCAAGATCCTTTTTCTCTTAAGATCTGTTTGATATCAAATCTGATTACGGAATAAAGAAATCATTAACATATGCTGTAGAAGTGCTGAGACCCCACAACGAAAAGGGGGGTGGTGTGGGGGGGAGATGTATTAAATATCCTGCAAACCAAAGTGTCAACAGGTTCTAATGTATAAAGACGATTGTTACTTATTATCTTTACATTCTGACGCTTTGGGGGATATTCACTAAAAGGTGAGATGAGGTGAGATGAACATTTAAGAACCTGAATCTTTAATATATACAAAGTGGGATGGCCGCACTCCCTGGGGCTCATACACACTGCATACCCTAAGAGGTAAGAACATATAAAGAAATATATATATTGTGTGTAGCTCTAAAAACAAACCAACACTGACCACTGATTGTAAATATCAACATACTTTATTGAAAAATACACATGCAAAAAGATTTAAAAAACAAACAATAGTCCAAGGTCAAAAACTCCAAGAAAGAGAAAAAATAACAATAAAGTCCCAAAGCCAAAATAATTGTCCTTAGTTATAGTGAATCAGTCCTTGGTGAAAATACTCCTGTAAGCAGCAAAGGGTTGTACTACAGACCGTACCAAAATATGAAGACATTATATACCGCGGTCATCGCCATATTTACTCTGCAATACGCGGTATAGAAAGGGGAACACTTTCCAGAAAGCGCCATACGCCGTAGAACAATCGCCACAAGTGTGTGTAACTATTCCACCTGAGAAGAATCTAAAACAACTGCGCAGCTATAGCAATATATAGGAAAAAGAAACGGAAATGTCTGAAAACAACCTGAATCTTTATCCATGATCTGTGGCAGAGCTTCCCACGAGTGAGGTATAACTCTGCTGGGACTTTGCAGTACAATTGTTACATTGCTAGCAGTTAGTTATGGCGGCATCTGTAGGCGGCATGTGAAACGAGGGTCTCTCACCGCCCTGGCAGTGTGGGATTGTTGGCGCCAGTCTCGGCTACGATACTTTCATACTCATGTCCAGTGAGCAACCGAGAGAGACATGTTATCCTGCAAAATTAAATTACAAAGTAATGAATGAATGAGTTTACAAAAATGTTTTCATATTTTACATGCAAATGTTTGTTTAAGGTTTATTTCCCCCCCCCTTGTACTTCATGTCCCTTTAAATTAACAAACAAAACAGTACAGTACATTTTAAAGAGAGCTTGTAGACAAGTCCGGCTATTTATAATTTCCTGGACTTTTCAATGTTGAATCATCATCTCGTGCATCCCCTCGAATTAAAAGGGACGATTTTACACCCGACACAAGAGTCATTAATCACCAAATCCTTTACACCAAAGTCCAAGGTTCTTCATTCCATGCTATGACTGGAGAACCTGTCTGAGAACGTGCAATAAAACCAAAACGAGAAACAACAAAGAAAGAAAAACACACACACTACAGAAAACATCGCCTAATTTGGAAGTGGCCCGTTTCTGGGGGGCTAATAATCCCACCGCAGAAAGTAAAAGTGTCCTGGTGTTTATGAACCTGGCTTGAGACAGCTGCTGAGGACCACATACGGAGATTTGGAGAGACCAGACCCTACATAGTGTTTAGGGGGTCAACGAGCAGAGCACAGAGGTCATGTCCTAGGAAGAGACCAATGATTAATGGGTTTAACAGGGGAATGCTGTGAGCTTAAAGGTGAGCAGGATGATCACAGAGGTATCCACGCTCCTTTCTACCCGAGCGGTCTGACTCCCCTTCCTGAATGATATTCCAACCAATGCATTCTGTATGGCGGTAGGTACAGCATAGGCCCCCTTTTTGGTCCCTGGTCATTTCCAACAGAAAGGAAGCCTGTCTGACAGGCTCAGATGCCCAAGTCCAAGCCGGGGGCAGGCACCATCATTGTTTGAAGTGGATACTTACTAGACATTGTGAGGGACAATTTAATGATGTTCTACTGTGTTTGTATACAAAGCAAATTAAGCAGGTTTTAGTGACATAACCTGTACCTTTAACACCTTAGGGAAGCAGTGCAATGTGTTAAAACGTGCTCTATCCCAGATTACTCGCTCGCCATGCGGGTCAGTAATGTGCGTGATCATGCGCTGAGAAGATCTCTGCCACAATCAATCCTGGGACAGCATTTCTCAAGCAGGCACAGAGCCTGCGCTCTCAGCGATTTACCTCCGTCAGCCGCGCTCAAGTCATTTATATCCAACGTTTGGCGTCCAGGGAGAGCGACAGAGATGGATTGTCCACCGACCGTTTGATGATATTTTGTTAGGGCTCAAGAGCCAGAGAAAGATGAAAGAGAGACAAGACAACGGAGCAGAGATTAGAAGAGGAAGAACGTCGAATAAAATCCTCTGCTCAGTCTCTAAACGCATTATAGGCCCATTTATTTCATGGCACAGATGATTAAATCGCTTTAAAAAGAGAGGACATCAGGTTAGTTCAGGATAACAAATTCATTCTCAGATATAAGGGTGGGGGAGTCTCTCCCTCCCCTACAGCTCCCACCACTGATAGACACAGATCATGCTCATCTGGGTCTGCCCATAATGACAATTTAGGTTCAATTCCTGGCAGGGTCAAGTCCGATATCCCAACGTGTTTTGAACAGAGGACACAACAAAGTGTAAATGAATCCTGCTTACAAGTTTTGTCATGTGTAGCTCAAACCGTGGGAAATGTAATCTTGACAATTTCAACTTTCGGCAAAAGACTAACTTCTGTTTAATAGAAAGATGGCATAAAATGTAGGCATTTTATATAGAAACACTTTAACGACATAATACAAACACAGCATCTTACTGATCCCTCTTTGCTCCAGATCATTGTTTTAGTGGGCGGACATGTTTATATATCTGACAGATCTGACCCAAGATTTCGAACAATATGTCTGCCCCCTGATAGAGTTATATGGAACAAAGAGGGCTCAATAAGATTCTTCATTTGAATTTTTTCATTAAAACATTTCTATCTAAAATGATGAAATCTATCACGTAAAGTTAATATTTTACCTAAAATATTTTGTACAATTACAAACAGTAAGAAAGGCCTCATCAATTTTTCCTGAGTTTAGAAATATGGCATGTTTTCATGTTTTTCTAATTATTATTATTATTTGCAAGTTATAGGGCAATGAATGAAAGTAGTGTTAGAAAATTGTTAGGAAAACAAACACTACTTTCATTCATTGCCCTATAACTTGCAAATAATAATAATAATTAGAAAAACATGAAAACATGCCATATTTCTAAACTCAGGAAAAATAGATGAGGCCTTTCTTACTGTTTGTAATTGTACAAAATATTTTTCAGGTCAAATCTTTCAGTATAAACTATCATAAAAAATACTATAATTTTAATTGTAAATTATATATAATGAAAACAATGGTATCTTCAGGAAACCTTTCGCATGCTGATAAAAACAACATATAATATGTGTGGATAAATTAAATGAGAAATGGGAAAATTACAGACAAACACCGCAGAAGAGCCTCTGTCACTAAGGGTACAAAACCTTTAAAACTGTCCAGTCACTAAGGGGTTAAAATCAATTTACTAGGGGCTTCACTAAAAGCATAATTCTTTCAATTCTATTAAAGTACTATATACCTGGCTCCTTTAAAATAACCAGGCTGGTTTCTACATTGTTACTCTCCTAAAATCTACACATACCCGTCAAGTCAAGGTTTACCCCCCAAAGGACTATACAAAAGTCCTTTTAAATACATCCTAGATTGCCAATTTCTTTCTCCACCAGATTTGCTCCTAATTTAATTGTGCAAAACAACATCATGTCTGCCCCCTTAAGACATCTATAACGATTAAAAACAAAAGATATTTGCATCCATAAAGCACATAAACACAAAACAAAAATAAAGAAATTGTAAACAATTTTTTTTGTAAAGAACTCGCCGTTTAAAAAAAATATTATTTATTAAATGGTACACTTCTGTATTAACAGATCTACAGCCGAAAAAAATTGGAATATAAATATCTGACCGAGGCAGTGTAAAACAAAAAGAAAAGAAAAAAAAGCCCATCTTTTTCTAGATAGGCCAAGATAATTTTTTCCCCCACTTCATCCACAGTTAAAAAATAAAAAATCCTCGGTCTATTCATTACAGCCTTTTATAGTATTTTTATTTAATAAAAACCTATTAAGGCTTTCATACAAATCTCTTTACTTATTCCTTTATCTTTTAACCGATCAATTTTTATTCTGCTGACAAGCCATCTTCCCCATTTGCTCATTTAAAAATTCATCGTACACCGGATGGGTCTCGGGGGGGGGGGGGGGGGGGGGGGGGGGAACTGTCTATAAATATTTGTTACAAGTAGCAAATGGAAAGAAAGCCAGTGATGGGACATGACTGAAAGCTTCACAGAGAATAAAATTTGTTTCTGTAGTAAGCAGAACTGTTTAAATGATATTTATTTTTATGTTTCAAAAAGAAATATATTGTGAGGCGCTACATTGATTTAATACGCATCAATGTCTGTGTACAATCCGCGGATGAGAAATTTATGGAACCTTTGTACAAGTCCTTTAATTGAATTTTCTAAATCTCGCACCACACACAAATAATCAATATCTTCTACAGTGAAAACCAGTCAGAATTATTACCGTCTCTGTTTTCAATTTCGGTGTCATCAGCAGATCCTCGAGCACCTGGATATTTGTAATATGCGGATTGCCAGGAATTTATCACCGTTCATTATAGAGTGCGGTTAACAGGGAGCGCGCCGTTGTGCTCGCTCGATAGTTTCCCCTTCGCGGTGACACTGGCTAATTAACGCTTCACAAGTGAAAATGAGAGACTAATATTATAGATAAACAGAACAGAAAAAGGGCTCGGGCCCTCCCCGGAGTTTATGAAAAGCATTAGGCTATATACTTTAGTTGAGAAAGAAGGCCTCGGTATTAGGAGCGGACACCGTGCCGCATCTATAATCTGCATTATATTCTTAGTATTAATTCACGAATAGGGCTTAAGAATCCCAAATGTTTAGAAAATGTGTAAGGTTGTATACTTTACCCCAAAAATCGGGCCTGTGAAATACGGTAGGTAGGTGGACGAAAAACATTTTTTTCAGTCAAAAAGATACCCCCAAAACTATCCCAATATCTACAGTCTGAATTATATTTTTGGTGTTAAATTGATCAGTTGTATGTTTTTATATTTCGATTATTAATGTTTCTAATGTTTATTTAAAAAAAAAATATTATTTAATTGATAAAGTTCCTGCCCACATTTTATATTTCAACTTATAATTTTATTTTCTAATACTATATTATCCCCGGAGAATCCACTCTCTCCCTGACCTCCCCTCCCCCCTCCATTGCAGCATGTTATTTGTGCTTAAAGAGATTGTATAGCATGCTATGCACCACTGGTGCAGGTTTGTTTTTCCTCATCTACAAACTAGCTTTATTCGTGAAATAGGGAATTGACAAGGGAACTGCACACCTAAGGCCAAAGTAGTCAAGTTTGAAGTATAGCTGTAGACTCGGCTACTTTGCCCTCATTTGCAATTCCCTTCTTCATGAATACAGCCCTTTTATAAATAATAATAATAAAGTGGACAGTTCAGCCCTCCTCACATTTTTTAAACAGGCAGTAGATCAGTGCTCCCATAATTCCTGATCTCCTCCCCAGGGATTGGTCGATAAGCCCACTCATGTCAGAGACCAGCTCTCAAAAGCTCTGTGAAAGGTCAGGCCTTTAGTCTTTGATGTTACAAAGGGCCATGAACAATAGCTTCTGAATGATGCACAGAAGACTTGTATCTGGTTAAAACTAGTAGTTTGTTTTCTGAGTTGCGTTGAATGCAGTTGAGTTGCGTTAAATGCAGTTGAGTTGAGCTTAATTCAATTGAGTTGCGCTGAATGCAGATGAGTTGCGCTGAACACAGTTGAGTTGCGTTGAATCCAGTTGAGCTGCGGTGAACACAGTTGAGTTGAATGCAGTTGAGTTGCGTTGAATCCAGTTGAGCTGCGATGAACGCAGTTGAGTTGAATGCTGTTGATTTGCGTTGAATGCAGTTGAGTTGCATTGAACGCAGTTGAGTTGAATGCAGTTGAGTTGAGTTGAATCCAGTTGAGTTGCGTTGAATCCAGCTGAGCTGCGGTGAACACAGTTGAGATGAATGCAGTAGAATGTGACTTCTAGGAAAGCTTGTGCGGGCCAAGTAAAACACATAGGGTCAGTTGGCCAAGATTTGGAAGTATCAGTATGGCTAGTGGTCTATCTAAACAGGAATTTCATCTCATTGTGATGCAGCCAATATGGAAGTACATTATTCCCGGGACATGCAGAATAGAAATGAGGGAACTTGACTGTGGCTTAAAGGACAAGTGTTGGTACCAAATAAGTTCTGTTTATCTGAAAGATTGCATCACGTGCAGGCATTTTAAATAGATTAATCAAAGAATACAAATAAAAGTACCTTACTGGGTCCAATCTTCCTTCACCAAAGATTAATCTAAACAAAATGTCGCCCCCTGATAGAGCTATATGGAGCAAAGATGCTCAGTAAAGTAGTTTAATTGTATTCTTTCATTAAAGCATTTCTATTTAAAATGTCTACACCTCAGTAAAAAAAATACTTGTTTTTTTTGCCAACAGTTGTCCTTTAAGTGCCATGTGTGGGTGTTTGGGTTGAGCTTCTCAGAACTTCCATGAATGCGTTGGGGTCGAAAATTGGATTCATGAAAACCTTTCGATAAAACAATCAGGTGTTACGGTTTCTTTAAAAGCACAGTGGAGCTAATCTTGGCTAACCCTGCTTGTCTGCACAGCATTAAAAACCGGCCTGGGATCTTCCCAAACAGTACGGATTTCATGGCTTGTCAGCTGCAGGCTAGTTTGCTTACGTTTTGTTCAAAAATATTTTGCTTACAGTAAATGCTAGTCACGGCCAAACAATCGCTCCACTTCTTTTGCTTGTACAAGAAAGATGATATACAGACCTGCGAATAATGCCCTCCATTCATCCCGCCAGTTGTTTTAAGAAGATGTTTTCCATGTAAAGTAAATAAATTTTATGGCTAGCCGTGTGACTTTAATGTGACTTACCAATACGCACAATTCTCATGGGTTCCAAACCCCAAGCGGAACGAATTAAAAGTAATCACGAAAAAACCACATCCAAAAAATGGATTGCCCAGACCCCAAAAACTAACATCAACAACGCTCGCCTTTTCCCATCACCTTATAAATCCCCATCGCCGTTTCTCGCCAGCCGCCATGTTTATTAACTGAACGGATCAAAGCAAAAATGTGCAAAACAGATACAAATAATAATAATAATGATAATAATACTCCCGGTGTGGGAAATAAAAGGCACAAGAAAATGTGAGATAATTTCTTCCGCAATCAGTTTTACTTATAAAATCGGCATCATATTACGTAGTGCTGTACATAAGAGTGGATGTTTTCTGTATTTCGTTTTTTTCCTGCCCAAAAAACCAACATGCGATGTATACGATGCTACTGCATCTGTGATGTGCATTGACTGCCGCTTATCCCATTCTCTATGTCCTTCCAATTTGTTTATATTTTAATTAATGGGCCCCAAACTATTTTATTATGAAAATTTTAAGGACCAATGTCCAAACCCCCCCCCCCCCAACCTGTTCTGTTTATAGGACAGTTTGCATCAAGTGTAGGCATGTTGAATAGAAATGCTTTAATGAAACAATATATATATATATATATATAAAGTACCTTATTGCGCAGGGGGCGGACATCTTGGATCAGATAAACATCAGACCCAAGATTCTAAACAACGTGACAGATCGGCAGAGAGGGCTCAATACATTTGTATTCTTCCCTTAATGAAAATAACTTTATTTTATGCATTATTTCAATTAACTTAATTTTTTGGCCAACACTTCTCTTTTAAAGTGATGCAAAGTTGATTTTTTTTCCTATCTGAAACGACCAAGAAGTGTTAAATGCAGAGCTGAAACTGGCCCCCATTATCTCTCATTTTGCCAACAGAAGAGCAACTATAAATTACGAGCCTTTTCTAGAAAATCTAGCGAGGTGAAATAAATATTGAATTTTGTGTTAAAGTGCTGGGATCAACAGAACTTCCAGCTATTTCCAAACCTTTTTTTCTCCTCCCCCCCCCCCCCCCCAATAACTTTTCGACAACAACAAGGCTGCGGCCGCTGCTGACACAGGCGTCCGTGTCTAAATAGTGTCTTCCGCGCCTTCTCCGAGCAAGGTTAAAGCGGCCAGGCTTGGTGATGGATGCTCTGCAGTTGTCCGGGAAGCAGGATATAACTCCATCTAAACGCCTGCTAAATCACACATCCCTTCCCCGTAGCTCCTGGAACGCCTTCGGCACACGTACAGAGAGGAGATGCCTGAATATAGGGGATTATCACAGAGGGAGGGAGCCTAGCCTTTCAATCACAATGTTACACAACACCTGGAAAGAAGGGTGGGGCAGGTAAGGTTTGCACAACGCCCAAAAGGGGGCGGTACTACCTAAAGTGTTTCGTTTTTTTTAAATTAGTGCTACGTTATATAAAGAAACCGATCTGTGTGCTCAGTTATTTTCCTTAAAACTTCCAATCTCATAAAGATTGCATATAACAGTATATATATTTATTTTTTTAGTGCTGTTGTTATAGCAACACTCCTGCCTGGCTCTCCGAGCCTCTACTTATGGGAGGAGTCTGAATTTAAGAGACCCCGGTGAAAATTATTTTCAATGTAACCGGAGAACTGGAGTTTGTTTTAAAATAAAAAGAAGTGATTTTTAGGCAAGAGGAGAAGATTGGGTGTGAATTCACTGATGATAATGGTTAATTGGCAACAGAAACCTTTACGTACAAAACAAAAAGACACTTGGGTTGTTCTGGTGAGGAAATTCCAGCTGTATTTGTTTTTTTTGGCAATCGTATTAATAAACGGTATATGTTTTCAACTTTTATTTGTTCTAATGGAATCTGTTCTTCTAGAAACACCTGAAAGGGTAATATGGCAAAATGGGGGAATTTCAAGGCCTAACCAGCAGAGTTGGATAAATTCTCCCGATCAGCTGGGAAAACTGGACATGTCCGAACCCCCTCCCCTCAATATTAGGAGGGTTTATAGAGTTATGTTGAATAATGTCCAATTCTATTTTCTGACAGGAGGTAGATTTGAACCAATTCGCTTCATTCTTTCTTTTCCCCAAATGACATTCACCCAAAATATATCAAAAGACAATTACTGACGTCGCTCTGTATCATTGTTAATTTATTACCTTCAGCGTGTTCTTTGCTTCTTTCTCCTGGCTTCGGACACTAGGAAGAGAATAGACTGTGATTTTGTACATAACATAACAGGTAATTAAACAAATATGAATTCATTCTACGTTTCAAAGTACATTAAATGCATCTAGCGCTATGTGCTCTATCACGCTTATTATATGGAGTTGGGAGAGGCTGTACCTACATTACTAGGTTATAAATTAGAACACTCGGCAGCCAATGGGAAACTAGCAAGGCACAGATCCCAACTCCAATTGGCTGCATTCAGTTTGCTAGTCTAGAATCTTTTTAAACCTCATTCTCAGCACAAAGCGTGAATCCACCCACAGATTGTTTTTGCCGCTAGTGTCTGTGTATATCATTGAAAGGTTTGTGTCTGCGTGTTATCCAGACACTGGTTGGATACTGAAAAGATGCTCTGCAGCTAGTATAATCTACAAGATTAGGAGGTACACAATCAGGCACTCTACCAAGTAAAACATTGCTTATATTGTAAATGTAGAGCGAAATAATGTGTCTATATATTGTGTCAGCAGAATTCCACGCAAAGGCATCAAATAAGAGAAACCTATGTTTTAAATGGGTGTGTGCTGTCTCCTACTTATGACATCACATGTGGCTTGATATGCAAATTAACAGAATTTCATTTGGAAATGTGTCATTTGCATATAAAGCCACAAGGTGATGTCATAAGCAGGGGACACATTAAAAACACATTCTTTTAATTCTGCTAACGCAATGTATAGATCATTTTTTAAGTCTCTCCAGTCACTGTATAAGCCTTGTTTAGGTGACATGATCTCTTTAAAACATGTAGCGTTCAAAGTGTGCCTCACACCAGCATTTTATTAAAGCTGCAGACTCCAGATTTCAATGTTTGTGACTTTGCACAATAGATTCATTTAGTAGATTAGTTTTTCAAGTGTCTGTACAGCTAGGAGCAGGTTACTGACACACGGAAGATGCCATTCTCAATGTGATGAGCAGATAGGTCAGGTCTTCCTGATCATCTCCTCCTGTCTGGCACTTCACATGACAGTGTGCTACATTCAGCGTGCCTTAAAGAAAGGGCCATTGTGCGGAGCCCCCCCCCCCCCCCCCCATATCCCACACCCCCTTCCCGCAGCTTTCAAAAATGTACAATCTTACCCACTAGAGAACACAGAGGTTGGGAAAAGTATTGGAAAGTAAGAAAACGGGTGAATTCTTACAAAATTAGCCACTGCACCAACATATAATACAAACAACCACAATATATATATATATATATATATAACTGACATTTAATTAATGGCTGCAAAGTATACAGGGAAAAAAAAGTTTTAAAAAAGTACATTTTATATTCGTTTAGGGCTAAGAATAATCAATGCAAATCTGTAATATGTAAAAATACTATAAATCTACATTGAGGTTTTTTCCTCTGATGAGGGGGGAGCCATGTTTTTCTTGCACTGATAATCACTTCCCATCCAGTAAGTGCTTCCTTTAGTAATCAGAGGAGCAAGTATTTATCTTTATCGGGGCCGATACATTTTGAAATGTTGTAAGAATTCTATATTTAAGGTGACATTTTGGCTGAAGACTAAGGCGGTGCCTCCACTTCTTATGGAACCAGCCGAGGAGGGGGTGCTCTTTAAATCTTAACCCTACGAGTGCCCAGGAGTAATGCTAACCACTGACAGCCTCGAAAAAAGGGGTTAAATGTGCTGACTTGCTGCCGTCAGGTTTCTAGGGAGAAGGTGGGGAATCTGCTGCACTTCACATTTCAAGAGCCGTCAAGGTTAGAAATATGGGGACAATTCTCCTTACTCAGAACTTTTGCTTTGTGCAGCTCAGCTTTCAGATTGCTTGATGTATCTCTGGATGCGCTGTGATGCTCTCTGCTGCCCTCCAACGCCTGAAACAAAGGGGGACAGCCGGACGATGAATTAAAGGCCAAAAAATAAGTTATGTTTAATGAAAAAAATTCCATGAAACGTAGGCATTTTAAATAGAAATACTTCAATGAAATAATACAAATATTGCGCCCTCTTTGCTCCATATAGCTCTATCAGGGGGCGGACATGTTGTTTAGAATCTTTGCTCTGTATAGCTATATCAGGGGGCGGACATGTTGTTTAGAATCTTTGCTCTGTATAGCTCTATCAGGGGGCAGACATGTTGTTTAGAATCTTTGCTCTGTATAGCTCCATCACTGGGCGGACATGTTGTTTAGAATCTTTGCTCTGTATAGCTCTGTCAGGGGGCAGACATGATGTTTAGAATCTTTGCTCTGTATAGCTCTACCAGGGGGCGGACATGTTGTTTAGAATCTTTGCTCTGTATAGCTCTATCAGGGGGCGGACATGATGTTTAGAATCTTTGCTCTGTATAGCTCTATCAGGGGGCGGACATGTTGTTTAGAATCTTAGGTCAGATAAAGGAAGATTTGACCCAATATGTCTGCCCCCTAATATAAGCAGAGAGGGTTCCAATGTATTCTTTCATTTCAATTTAAAATACTTACACTCAATACAATAAAACATATAAAACAATTGAGTAGGACAGTTGTGTTGTAATAAAGCTTTGTGAGGCACAGATTCTCTTTAAAAGACATCCTAATGTTATTGGATTAATCCCAACAGGTCTAGTGGATGCATACCATATCCCTCTGACATTTATTTCAATGAAGAGAAGGTCTGGGGTGAAGTTCTAAAAGTGATGTAATCAGCAGGAACATTCCATTGGTTTCCAGGGTGATCCTGGAGCAAGGTTCTAAAAGTGATGTAATCAGCAGGAGCATTCCATTGGTTTCCAAGGTGATCCTGGGGCAAGGTTCTAAAAGTGATGTAATCAGCAGGAACATTCCATTGGTTTCTAAGGTGATCCTGGGGCAAGGTTCTAAAAGTGATGTAATCAGCAGGAACATTCCATTGGTTTCCATGGTGACTGCTGCATTTTTGGACCTTCACAATGAAACAGTGATCCAAAACCCTATCTAAATAGGACATTTATTGACAGCCCAACAATCTTAAAAGAAAAGTGAATTATTTTAATGTTAGTGAAAGGAGCATTTCCTCCAAATTACTTTCCGTGTGTTTAATAGACTTGAACTGTAATAATTTTGACTTTAAAACAAATTACAGTTCTCCTGCGCTTTTACATGGAAAATAATTTCACCGGGGCTTCTAAAACCTGGGAGAAGGAGGGGCTTGGAGAGAGAGGAGGGGCTTGGAGAGAGAGGAGGGACATTTGCAATAAACCTATAACGCTTTACATGCAGTTTTTACGAGATTGTTTTTTTCCCCCTCAACACTATCTGATAAAACAGACCTGTTCCTTTACCTCCCACGGTACGACGCTTCTCTACAAATAATATTTTTTGGGACACTGCAAGTGGAACCTGCCCCTTTAATAAACTTTTTTTTAGGGTATAAAACCAGACTAGAGAAAAACAAACGCTTTCATTCTGTGTAAATGTTTTTACTCCGACTTCAGTTGCAAAAGCACCCAGCTTGCCAAGCCAGTGTCCCACTTGATATTCATCCTCGCTGCCACTGCTGCTGTAAATGTCACAGTATGTGCTATTAACAGCTAAAGACACATTACGACAGCTCCCTCCTAAATTGGGTAAACAGAAGCCCACATGTCCAGTGCACAGAGCCATGTAAGTATGTCTAACGCGCTGCCGGCAATTATATCTGTGGCATGCGGGGAGGGGAGAGGGGGACAGATCACTTACCGGGTGATATTATTGGGTGCAGAGCTACAGCTCTCATGAAGCCCAGGCACAGGGGCGCTGGGACGGATATGGCAGGATTTATAGGCCGGGTTTGGACAGTCCACAGCTTGCAAGATAGCAGCCTTGGTGATCACTGCCGTCTTGGAGGAAGAATAGGGCTCCTTGGCCGACGGTCAGGGAACAAACCATGGGCTGGTACCGGGCATATTATGGTGTTAGATGTATTCCTACCATTTACTTGCTCAGTATAACTGGGTAAAAAGAATTTCCAGTGGGAACATTTATGTACAGACGTCAGCAGGTTACAAAAAACTATATATTTTGTAAAAGCTTCTTAAAAATAAAATCTGAATTTTTACCACAGAGCGAATAATACAGTTACACGGACAACTGTACCAAAAATAACTTGTAAAATAAAGATCGTCTCAAGTGTAGATGATTTGTAAAGTAATCATTTAATGAAAGAATACAAATTAAGTGCTTTATTAAGCCTTCTTTACTCCATATAGCTCTCTCAGGGGGCGGACATGTTGGTTAGAATCTTTACTCCATATAGTTCTCTCAGGGGGCAGACATGTTGGCTAGAATCTTTACTCCATATAGTTCACTCAGGGGACAGACATGTTGGTTAGAATCTTTACTCCATATAGTTCTCTCAGGGGGCAGACATGTTGGTTAGAATCTTTACTCCATATAGTTCTCTCAGGGGGCAGACATGTTGGTTAGAATCTTTACTCCATATAGTTCTCTCAGGGGGCAGACATGTTGGTTAGAATCTTTACTCCATATAGTTCTCTCAGGGGGCAGACATGTTGGTTAGAATCTTTACTCCATATAGTTCTCTCAGGGGGCAGACATGTTGGTTAGAATCTTTACTCCATATAGTTCTCTCAGGGGCAAACATGTTGGTTAGAATCTTTACTCCATATAGCTCTCTCAGAGGGCAGACATGTTGGTTAGAATCTTTACTCCATATAGTTCTCTCAGGGGGAGACATGTTGGTTAGAATCTTTACTCCATATAGTTCTCTCAGGGGCAGACATGTTGGTTAGAATCTTTACTCCATATCGCTCTCTCAGGGGGCAGACATGTTGGTTAGAATCTTTACTCCATATAGCTCTCTCAGGGGGCAGACATGTTGGTTAGAATCTTTACTCCATATCGCTCTCTCAGGGGCAGACATGTTGGTTAGAATCTTTACTCCATATCGCTCTCTCAGGGGGCAGACATGTTGGTTAGAATCTTTACTCCATATAGCTCTCTCAGGGGGCAGACATGTTGGTTAGAATCTTTACTCCATATTGTTCTCTCAGGGGGCAGACATGTTGGTTAGAATCTTGGGTCAGATCTTCACTCACCTTGGTTCAGATGAACAAAGATCTGACCTAAGATTCTAAACAAAATGTCTGCCTCCTGGTAGAGCTATATGGAGTAAAGATGGCTCAATAATTTACCTTATTTGTATTCTTTCATTACAGCATTGCTATATAACATGCCTACACTTGATACATTTCAATTAAACAGAACGTCATTTTTTGCTACAGTTGTCCTCTAACTGGCGGTTTATGTGTAAAGTTTTTCTTGCGGGAGCCAGTCGCTGCCGCAGCCCATGAATAAAGAATTGTTACAACACATCCGAAAAGCGGCAAACACTGGCAGAGGGGCACAGATGAAACTGCCACCATGAGTAAAAAATAAAAATAAATAAAAAGGGGGGGCAATTGCCTATATACAAAACATATGCTTATAGACACCATTATACAAAGTGAATAATTAATGCATAAGGATTCGTTAAAACGCAGACCTGCAGGCTCTGTAGATTTTGTCTCATTTTCAGAAACTCCCCCACGGATTTTTCCACTGCCGACAATATCTCCAGGACACTAAATAAAATGAAAACAAATAAATACAACATACAGCAGAGCTGGCGCCAAATTGTTATTTTACTAAATATAAGGCAGATTTGCCCTTTTTCTACATAACATTTTTTTTGGTAGCCAGACACTGGAGTCTTGTCTCAATAATCAAAGCAACAAGATAAGCACCGCCGTATGTAATGCGGCCGTCATTATTCGATTTCTCATTCATTTTCATGGCTAGCTTTTCAACGTTACAACCTCCGTTTATCAAGGGATTTTTAAAAAAATCTGCAGAATGAAATCTTCCGACTCTCACACCGCAGGAATCGCGAAAATTGTCTCCAAAGATCGGGAAGTTGCTGAAGTTTTTCGCTTCTTCAGGAACGTTAAATCTATAAGTCTTATAAGTAAATGAAAGATTCATGTGACATCTGTGTCGATGTAGTAACACAGCTGCCGTGAGCGATATTAAATAATTCTGCCATTTCCCCGAAAAGATTTGTAGAACATAAAACAAAGCATACACACAGACAAACAGGGGCATGCAACATGTGCCTCATGTTAACTAACTATATTGTCATTTGGCCTGTGAATGTGGGGCTCCGATACAAAACATGCCCTAAACTAAACGTTTTTCTGCGGATAACAAAGCTTTTCTTCCCCGTTTCTTTAAATCAAATTATGCTTAGGAGCCCGACAGACCAATTCAGGAGCCAGGGAAATGGAACGTCTATATGTAAAAGAATAACAAGAAGCGAAGGATTTCAGGAGCCAGCGCTCCAGAGATTTCTCTGCTGTGAATAAAACACACTTGGATTGCTAATTACGTGGCCCACTTCAGAAAATACGTGGACGGCCCTGAAATAGAGCATTTGATGGCTACCTGCTTTGGCCTTCTCTCCGTACCACGTTACATCAGCCACGGATCAAGCTGAGCCTCCTAATCATCCGACAAGCTATAGATCTGTGGTCTGATTCTGATCTCCTGCCCCTCTTAGAATTAAGAATTACAGTATTAAGTTGTAAAAGGAGAGGGAGGGGGGCTGGAAACAAAATCCAAGTGGTGGGGAAACTTCCATTTTGATCCCCCAGAAGGACTGATTACAAGTGGCATTTACTAGGTACTCAAGCTGCCGTTTACTGCATTCCCCAATCTACAACAGATGGCGGGCGATCCAGCGAAGGAAAAGTGAATGTCACAAGCCAGTGTTATTATTCAACGTGCAAACTGCTCCAAGATGCAAAGCTCGCCACAAACACACACAATCTGTCTCGTTTGCCCTCCAGATCCCAGCATCTTATGCCAGAGTGATATTACAGGGACTCTGAATAGTGTATATACTGTGACTGTAGAGAAATAATGACTGATCTACACATGGCGTTTGCAGCATTGCCAGAAAAACAACAGATTAAGAAATAATAGGTTTTAAACATGTTTGTGGCGTCTTGTGCTTATGACATCAAAATTTACATGTCCCCACAAAACAGTTAATTGTCATATCAAGCCACGGGTGATGTCATATACAGGAGACTCATTTCAAACACATTTTTTGATTAATCCAAGCGTTTGCTTGTAATTCTGTTAACACAATATATAGATCATTTTTTTAATCTACATTCACAGTTTGAACAATGTGTTGAGAGCTGCGCTCGGTGTAATGGGAGTTATGTGTAGAGAGCTGCGCTCAGTGTAATGGGAGTTATGTGTAGAGAGCTGCGCTCAGTGTAATGGGAGTTATGTGTAGAGCGCTGCGCTCGGTGTAATGGGAGTTATGTGTAGAGCGCTGCGCTCGGTGTAATGGGAGTTATGTGTAGAGAGCTGCGCTCGGTGTAATGGGAGTTATGTGTAGAGCGCTGCGCTCGGTGTAATGGGAGTTATGTGTTGAGCGCTGCGCTCGGTGTAATGGGAGTTATGTGTAGAGAGCTGCGCTCGGTGTAATGGGAGTTATGTGTAGAGAGCTGCGCTCGGTGTAATGGGAGTTATGTGTAGAGCGCTGCGCTCGGTGTAATGGGAGTTATGTGTAGAGAGCTGCGCTCGGTGTAATGGGAGTTATGTGTAGAGCGCTGCGCTCGGTGTAATGGGAGTTATGTGTAGAGAGCTGCGCTCGGTGTAATGGGAGTTATGTGTAGAGCGCTGCGCTCGGTGTAATGGGAGTTATGTGTAGAGCGCTGCGCTCGGTGTAATGGGAGTTTTGTGTAGAGCGCTGCGCTCGGTGTAATGGGAGTTATGTGTAGAGCGCTGCGCTCGGTGTAATGGGAGTTATGTGTAGAGCGCTGCGCTCGGTGTAATGGGAGTTATGTGTTGAGCGCTGCGCTCGGTGTAATGGGAGTTATGTGTAGAGAGCTGCGCTCGGTGTAATGGGAGTTATGTGTAGAGAGCTGCGCTCGGTGTAATGGGAGTTATGTGTAGAGCGCTGCGCTCGGTGTAATGGGAGTTATGTGTAGAGAGCTGCGCTCGGTGTAATGGGAGTTATGTGTAGAGCGCTGCGCTCGGTGTAATGGGAGTTATGTGTAGAGAGCTGCGCTCGGTGTAATGGGAGTTATGTGTAGAGCGCTGCGCTCGGTGTAATGGGAGTTATGTGTAGAGCGCTGCGCTCGGTGTAACGGGAGTTATGTGTAGAGCGCTGCGCTCGGTGTAACGGGAGTTATGTGTAGAGAGCTGCGCTCGGTGTAACGGGAGTTATGTGTAGAGTGCTGCGCTCGGTGTAACGGGAGTTATGTGTAGAGAGCTGCGCTCGGTGTAACGGGAGTTATGTGTTGAGCGCTGCGCTCGGTGTAACGGGAGTTATGTGTTGAGCGCTGCGCTCGGTGTAACGGGAGTTATGTGTAGAGCGCTGCGCTCGGTGTAATGGGAGTTATGTGTAGAGCGCTGCGCTCGGTGTAATGGGAGTTATGTGTAGAGCGCTGCGCTCGGTGTAATGGGAGTTATGTGTAGAGCGCTGCGCTCGGTGTAATGGGAGTTATGTGTAGAGCGCTGCGCTCGGTGTAATGGGAGTTATGTGTTGAGCGCTGCGCTCGGTGTAATGGGAGTTATGTGTAGAGAGCTGCGCTCGGTGTAATGGGAGTTATGTGTAGAGAGCTGCGCTCGGTGTAATGGGAGTTATGTGTAGAGCGCTGCGCTCGGTGTAATGGGAGTTATGTGTAGAGCGCTGCACTCGGTGTAATGGGAGTTATGTGTAGAGCGCTGCGCTCGGTGTAATGGGAGTTATGTGTAGAGCGCTGCGCTCGGTGTAATGGGAGTTATGTGTAGAGCGCTGCGCTCGGTGTAATGGGAGTTATATGTAGAGCGCTGCGCTCGGTGTAATGGGAGTTATGTGTAGAGCGCTGCGCTCGGTGTAATGGGAGTTATGTGTAGAGAGCTGCGCTCGGTGTAATGGGAGTTATGTGTAGAGAGCTGCGCTCGGTGTAATGGAAGTTATGTGTAGAGAGCTGCGCTCGGTGTAATGGGAGTTATGTGTAGAGCGATGCGCTCGGTGTAATGGGAGTTATGTGTAGAGCGCTGCGCTCGGTGTAATGGGAGTTATGTGTAGAGCGCTGCGCTGGGTGTAATGGGAGTTATGTGTAGAGCGCTGCGCTCGGTGTAATGGGAGTTATGTGTAGAGCGCTGCGCTCGGTGTAATGGGAGTTATGTGTAGAGCGCTGCGCTCGGTGTAATGGGAGTTATGTGTTGAGAGCTGCGCTCGGTGTAATGGGAGTTATGTGTAGAGCGCTGCGCTCGGTGTAATGGGAGTTATGTGTAGAGCGCTGCGCTCGGTGTAATGGGAGTTATGTGTAGAGAGCTGCGCTCGGTGTAATGGGAGTTATGTGTAGAGCGCTGCGCTCGGTGTAATGGGAGTTATGTGTAGAGCGCTGCGCTCGGTGTAATGGGAGTTATGTGTAGAGAGCTGCGCTCGGTGTAATGGGAGTTATGTGTAGAGAGCTGCGCTCGGTGTAATGGGAGTTATGTGTAGAGCGCTGCGCTCGGTGTAATGGGAGTTATGTGTAGAGAGCTGCGCTCGGTGTAATGGGAGTTATGTGTAGAGAGCTGCGCTCGGTGTAATGGGAGTTATGTGTAGAGAGCTGCGCTCGGTGTAATGGGAGTTATGTGTAGAGCGCTGCGCTGGGTGTAATGGGAGTTATGTGTAGAGCGCTGCGCTGGGTGTAATGGGAGTTATGTGTAGAGCGCTGCGCTCAGTGTAATGGGAGTTATGTGTAGAGAGCTGCGCTGGGTGTAATGGGAGTTATGTGTTGAGCGCTGCGCTCGGTGTAATGGGAGTTATGTGTAGAGCGCTGCGCTCGGTGTAATGGGAGTTATGTGTAGAGCGCTGCGCTCGGTGTAATGGGAGTTATGTGTAGAGCGCTGCGCTCGGTGTAATGGGAGTTATGTGTAGAGCGCTGCGCTCGGTGTAATGGGAGTTATGTGTAGAGCGCTGCGCTCGGTGTAATGGGAGTTATGTGTAGAGAGCTGCGCTCGGTGTAATGGGAGTTATGTGTAGAGAGCTGCGCTCGGTGTAATGGGAGTTATGTGTAGAGCGCTGCGCTCAGTGTAATGGGAGTTATGTGTAGAGCGCTGCGCTCGGTGTAATGGGAGTTATGTGTAGAGCGCTGCGCTCGGTGTAATGGGAGTTATGTGTTGAGCGCTGCGCTCGGTGTAATGGGAGTTATGTGTAGAGAGCTGCGCTCGGTGTAATGGGAGTTATGTGTAGAGAGCTGCGCTCGGTGTAATGGGAGTTATGTGTAGAGCGCTGCGCTCGGTGTAATGGGAGTTATGTGTAGAGCGCTGCGCTCGGTGTAATGGGAGTTATGTGTAGAGCGCTGCGCTCGGTGTAATGGGAGTTATGTGTAGAGCGCTGCGCTCGGTGTAATGGGAGTTATGTGTAGAGCGCTGCGCTCGGTGTAATGGGAGTTATGTGTAGAGCGCTGCGCTCGGTGTAATGGGAGTTATGTGTAGAGCGCTGCGCTCGGTGTAATGGGAGTTATGTGTAGAGAGCTGCGCTCGGTGTAATGGGAGTTATGTGTAGAGAGCTGCGCTCGGTGTAATGGGAGTTATGTGTAGAGCGCTGCGCTCGGTGTAATGGGAGTTATGTGTAGAGCGCTGCGCTCGGTGTAATGGGAGTTATGTGTAGAGAGCTGCGCTCGGTGTAATGGGAGTTATGTGTAGAGCGCTGCGCTCGGTGTAATGGGAGTTATGTGTAGAGCGCTGCGCTCGGTGTAATGGGAGTTATGTGTAGAGCGCTGCGCTCGGTGTAATGGGAGTTATGTGTAGAGAGCTGCGCTCGGTGTAATGGGAGTTATGTGTAGAGAGCTGCGCTCGGTGTAATGGGAGTTATGTGTAGAGAGCTGCGCTCGGTGTAATGGGAGTTATGTGTAGAGCGCTGCGCTCGGTGTAATGGGAGTTATGTGTAGAGCGCTGCGCTCGGTGTAATGGGAGTTATGTGTAGAGCGCTGCGCTCGGTGTAATGGGAGTTATGTGTAGAGAGCTGCGCTCGGTGTAATGGGAGTTATGTGTAGAGAGCTGCGCTCAGTGTAATGGGAGTTATGTGTAGAGCGCTGCGCTCAGTGTAATGGGAGTTATGTGTAGAGAGCTGCGCTCGGTGTAATGGGAGTTATGTGTAGAGAGCTGCGCTCGGTGTATTGGGAGTTATGTGTAGAGAGCTGCGCTCGGTGTAATGGGAGTTATGTGTAGAGCGCTGCGCCTGGTGTAATGGGAGTTATGTGTAGAGCGCTGCGCTCGGTGTAATGGGAGTTATGTGTAGAGCGCTGCGCTCGGTGTAATGGGAGTTGTGAAGCAGTGCTCGGTGTAATGTGAGTTGTGAAGCAGTGCTCGGTGTAATGGGAGTTGTGAAGCAGTGCTCGGTGTAATGGGAGTTGTGAAGCAGTGCTCGGTGTATTGGGAGTTGTGAAGCAGTGCTCGGTGTAATGGGAGTTGTGAAGCAGTCCTTCTGTTCAGGGCTGTTTGCGGACCCTCTTTATATTTGTCTTCACTCATTAACTGGAAACTATAATGATCCATTTCTTCCATCACATGTTCTAATCTGACTCACGTACTCAGTGTTTTCGTCTGTAGGATGCTGCCCTCTGCTGGTGCTTTCTGGAACAGGCTCGTCTGCAGAAGAAAAGAAAGATTCGTAAGGTTTCTCATTATATTATTATATTATTTCTCATTATAATGGGGATGCACCTTACATCACACCAGTTAGATGACTTCTGGGGCAGGCACTATAGGGACATGCCAGGAGAGAGCTTACACAGACTGCCACAACCCTGCGAAGCTAGAGGTAGAAAGACTGCCACAACCCTGCGCAGCTAGAGGTAGAAAGACTGCCACAACCCTGCGCAGCTAGAGGTAGAAGGACTGCGCAGCTAGAGGTGGAAACACTGCCACAACCCTGCGCAGCTAGAGGAAGAAGGACTGCCACAACCCTGCGCAGCTAGAGGAAGAAGGACTGCCACAACCCTGCGCAGCTAGAGGTAGAAGGACTGCCACAACCCTGCGCAGCTAGAGGTAGAAGGACTGCCACAACCCTGCGCAGCTAGAGGTGGAAAGACTGCCACAACCCTGCGCAGCTAGAGGTAGAAAGACTGCCACAACCCTGCGCAGCTAGAGGTAGAAGGACTGCCACAACCCTGCGCAGCTAGAGGTAGAAAGACTGCCACAACCCTGCGCAGCTAGAGGAAGAAGGACTGCCACAACCCTGCGCAGCTAGAGGTAGAAGGACTGCCACAACCCTGCGCAGCTAGAGGTAGAAGGACTGCGCAGCTAGAGGTGGAAACACTGCCACAACCCTGCGCAGCTAGAGGAAGAAGGACTGCCACAACCCTGCGCAGCTAGAGGTAGAAGGACTGCCACAACCCTGCGCAGCTAGAGGTAGAAAGACTGCCACAACCCTGCGCAGCTAGAGGAAGGACTGCCACAACCCTGCGCAGCTAGAGGTAGAAGGACTGCCACAACCCTGCGCAGCTAGAGGTAGAAAGACTGCCACAACCCTGCGCAGCTAGAGGTAGAAGGACTGCCACAACCCTGCGCAGCTAGAGGTAGAAGGACTGCCACAACCCTGCGCAGCTAGAGGTAGAAAGACTGCCACAACCCTGCGCAGCTAGAGGTAGAAAGACTGCCACAACCCTGCGCAGCTAGAGGTAGAAAGACTGCCACAACCCTGCGCAGCTAGAGGTAGAAAGACTGCCACAACCCTGCGCAGCTAGAGGTAGCAAGACTGCCACAACCCTGCGCAGCTAGAGGTGGAAGGACTGCCACAACCCTGCGCAGCTAGAGGTGGAAGGACTGCCACAACCCTGCGCAGCTAGAGGTAGAAACACTGCCACAACCCTGCGCAGCTAGAGGAAGAAGGATTGCCACAACCCTGCGCAGCTAGAGGTAGAAGGACTGCCACAACCCTGCGCAGCTAGAGGTAGAAGGACTGCGCAGCTAGAGGTGGAAACACTGCCACAACCCTGCGCAGCTAGAGGAAGAAGGACTGCCACAACCCTGCGCAGCTAGAGGTAGAAGGACTGCCACAACCCTGCGCAGCTAGAGGTAGAAGGACTGCCACAACCCTGCGCAGCTAGAGGTAGAAAGACTGCCACAACCCTGCGCAGCTAGAGGAAGGACTGCCACAACCCTGCGCAGCTAGAGGTAGAAGGACTGCCACAACCCTGCGCAGCTAGAGGTAGAAAGACTGCCACAACCCTGCGCAGCTAGAGGTAGAAGGACTGCCACAACCCTGCGCAGCTAGAGGTAGAAGGACTGCCACAACCCTGCGCAGCTAGAGGTAGAAAGACTGCCACAACCCTGCGCAGCTAGAGGTAGAAAGACTGCCACAACCCTGCGCAGCTAGAGGTAGAAAGACTGCCACAACCCTGCGCAGCTAGAGGTAGAAAGACTGCCACAACCCTGCGCAGCTAGAGGTAGCAAGACTGCCACAACCCTGCGCAGCTAGAGGTGGAAGGACTGCCACAACCCTGCGCAGCTAGAGGTGGAAGGACTGCCACAACCCTGCGCAGCTAGAGGTAGAAACACTGCCACAACCCTGCGCAGCTAGAGGTAGAAAGACTGCCACAACCCTGCGCAGCTAGAGGTAGAAACACTGCCACAACCCTGCGCAGCTAGAGGTAGAAAGACTGCCACAACCCTGCGCAGCTAGAGGAAGAAAGACTGCCACAACCCTGCGCAGCTAGAGGTAGAAGGACTGCCACAACCCTGCGCAGCTAGAGGTAGAAGGACTGCCACAACCCTGCGCAGCTAGAGGTAGAAAGACTGCCACAACCCTGCGCAGCTAGAGGTGGAAGGACTGCCACAACCCTGCGCAGCTAGAGGTAGAAGGACTGCCACAACCCTGCGCAGCTAGAGGTAGAAAGACTGCCACAACCCTGCGCAGCTAGAGGTGGAAGGACTGCCACAACCCTGCGCAGCTAGAGGTGGAAGGACTGCCACAACCCTGCGCAGCTAGAGGTAGAAACACTGCCACAACCCTGCGCAGCTAGAGGTAGAAAGACTGCCACAACCCTGCGCAGCTAGAGGTAGAAGGACTGCCACAACCCTGCGCAGCTAGAGGTAGAAACACTGCCACAACCCTGCGCAGCTAGAGGTAGAAAGACTGCCACAACCCTGCGCAGCTAGAGGTGGAAAGACTGCCACAACCCTGCGCAGCTAGAGGTAGAAACACTGCCACAACCCTGCGCAGCTAGAGGTAGAAAGACTGCCACAACCCTGCGCAGCTAGAGGTAGAAACACTGCCACAACCCTGCGCAGCTAGAGGTAGAAGGACTGCCACAACCCTGCGCAGCTAGAGGTGGAAAGACTGCCACAACCCTGCGCAGCTAGAGGTAGAAAGACTGCCACAACCCTGCGCAGCTAGAGGTAGAAGGACTGCCACAACCCTGCGCAGCTAGAGGAAGAAGGACTGCCACAACCCTGCGCAGCTAGAGGTGGAAGGACTGCCACAACCCTGCGCAGCTAGAGGTAGAAGGACTGCCACAACCCTGCGCAGCTAGAGGTAGAAAGACTGCCACAACCCTGCGCAGCTAGAGGTAGAAAGACTGCCACAACCCTGCGCAGCTAGAGGTGGAAGGACTGCCACAACCCTGCGCAGCTAGAGGTGGAAGGACTGCCACAACCCTGCGCAGCTAGAGGTAGAAACACTGCCACAACCCTGCGCAGCTAGAGGTAGAAAGACTGCCACAACCCTGCGCAGCTAGAGGTAGAAGGACTGCCACAACCCTGCGCAGCTAGAGGTAGAAACACTGCCACAACCCTGCGCAGCTAGAGGTAGAAAGACTGCCACAACCCTGCGCAGCTAGAGGTGGAAAGACTGCCACAACCCTGCGCAGCTAGAGGTAGAAACACTGCCACAACCCTGCGCAGCTAGAGGTAGAAAGACTGCCACAACCCTGCGCAGCTAGAGGTAGAAACACTGCCACAACCCTGCGCAGCTAGAGGTAGAAGGACTGCCACAACCCTGCGCAGCTAGAGGTGGAAAGACTGCCACAACCCTGCGCAGCTAGAGGTAGAAAGACTGCCACAACCCTGCGCAGCTAGAGGTAGAAGGACTGCCACAACCCTGCGCAGCTAGAGGAAGAAGGACTGCCACAACCCTGCGCAGCTAGAGGTGGAAGGACTGCCACAACCCTGCGCAGCTAGAGGTAGAAGGACTGCCACAACCCTGCGCAGCTAGAGGTAGAAAGACTGCCACAACCCTGCGCAGCTAGAGGTAGAAAGACTGCCACAACCCTGCGCAGCTAGAGGTAGAAAGACTGCCACAACCCTGCGCAGCTAGAGGTAGAAAGACTGCCACAACCCTGCGCAGCTAGAGGTAGAAGGACTGCCACAACCCTGCGCAGCTAGAGGAAGAAGGACTGCCACAACCCTGCGCAGCTAGAGGTAGAAGGACTGCCACAACCCTGCGCAGCTAGAGGTGGAAGGACTGCCACAACCCTGCGCAGCTAGAGGTAGAAGGACTGCCACAACCCTGCGCAGCTAGAGGTGGAAGGACTGCCACAACCCTGCGCAGCTAGAGGTAGAAAGACTGCCACAACCCTGCGCAGCTAGAGGTGGAAGGACTGCCACAACCCTGCGCAGCTAGAGGTGGAAAGACTGCCACAACCCTGCGCAGCTAGAGGTAGAAAGACTGCCACAACCCTGCGCAGCTAGAGGTAGAAGGACTGCCACAACCCTGCGCAGCTAGAGGTAGAAAGACTGCCACAACCCTGCGCAGCTAGAGGTAGAAGGACTGCCACAACCCTGCGCAGCTAGAGGTGGAAACACTGCCACAACCCTGCGCAGCTAGAGGTAGAAGGACTGCCACAACCCTGCGCAGCTAGAGGTAGAAGGACTGCCACAACCCTGCGCAGCTAGAGGTGGAAGGACTGCCACAACCCTGCGCAGCTAGAGGTAGAAGGACTGCCACAACCCTGCGCAGCTAGAGGTAGAAGGACTGCCACAACCCTGCGCAGCTAGAGGTAGAAGGACTGCCACAACCCTGCGCAGCTAGAGGTAGAAGGACTGCCACAACCCTGCGCAGCTAGAGGTAGAAGGACTGCCACAACCCTGCGCAGCTAGAGGTAGAAAGACTGCCACAACCCTGCGCAGCTAGAGGTAGAAGGACTGCCACAACCCTGCGCAGCTAGAGGTAGAAGGACTGCCACAACCCTGCGCAGCTAGAGGTAGAAAGACTGCCACAACCCTGCGCAGCTAGAGGTAGAAAGACTGCCACAACCCTGCGCAGCTAGAGGTAGAAACACTGCCACAACCCTGCGCAGCTAGAGGAAGAAGGACTGCCACAACCCTGCGCAGCTAGAGGTAGAAGGACTGCCACAACCCTGCGCAGCTAGAGGTAGAAAGACTGCCACAACCCTGCGCAGCTAGAGGTGGAAAGACTGCCACAACCCTGCGCAGCTAGAGGTAGAAAGACTGCCACAACCCTGCGCAGCTAGAGGTAGAAAGACTGCCACAACCCTGCGCAGCTAGAGGTAGAAAGACTGCCACAACCCTGCGCAGCTAGAGGTAGAAAGACTGCCACAACCCTGCGCAGCTAGAGGTAGAAAGACTGCCACAACCCTGCGCAGCTAGAGGTAGAAAGACTGCCACAACCCTGCGCAGCTAGAGGTAGAAACACTGCCACAACCCTGCGCAGCTAGAGGTAGAAAGACTGCCACAACCCTGCGCAGCTAGAGGTAGAAGGACTGCCACAACCCTGCGCAGCTAGAGGTAGAAACACTGCCACAACCCTGCGCAGCTAGAGGTAGAAGGACTGCCACAACCCTGCGCAGCTAGAGGTGGAAGGACTGCCACAACCCTGCGCAGCTAGAGGTGGAAAGACTGCCACAACCCTGCGCAGCTAGAGGTAGAAAGACTGCCACAACCCTGCGCAGCTAGAGGTAGAAGGACTGCCACAACCCTGCGCAGCTAGAGGTAGAAGGACTGCCACAACCCTGCGCAGCTAGAGGAAGAAGGACTGCCACAACCCTGCGCAGCTAGAGGTAGAAAGACTGCCACAACCCTGCGCAGCTAGAGGTGGAAAGACTGCCACAACCCTGCGCAGCTAGAGGTAGAAAGACTGCCACAACCCTGCGCAGCTAGAGGTGGAAACACTGCCACAACCCTGCGCAGCTAGAGGTAGAAAGACTGCCACAACCCTGCGCAGCTAGAGGTAGAAAGACTGCCACAACCCTGCGCAGCTAGAGGTAGAAAGACTGCCACAACCCTGCGCAGCTAGAGGTAGAAAGACTGCCACAACCCTGCGCAGCTAGAGGTAGAAGGACTGCCACAACCCTGCGCAGCTAGAGGTAGAAAGACTGCCACAACCCTGCGCAGCTAGAGGTAGAAAGACTGCCACAACCCTGCGCAGCTAGAGGTAGAAGGACTGCCACAACCCTGCGCAGCTAGAGGTAGAAGGACTGCCACAACCCTGCGCAGCTAGAGGTAGAAGGACTGCCACAACCCTGCGCAGCTAGAGGTAGAAGGACTGCCACAACCCTGCGCAGCTAGAGGTAGAAAGACTGCCACAACCCTGCGCAGCTAGAGGTAGAAAGACTGCCACAACCCTGCGCAGCTAGAGGTAGAAGGACTGCCACAACCCTGCGCAGCTAGAGGTAGAAACACTGCCACAACCCTGCGCAGCTAGAGGTAGAAAGACTGCCACAACCCTGCGCAGCTAGAGGTAGAAGGACTGCCACAACCCTGCGCAGCTAGAGGTGGAAAGACTGCCACAACCCTGCGCAGCTAGAGGTAGAAAGACTGCCACAACCCTGCGCAGCTAGAGGTGGAAGGACTGCCACAACCCTGCGCAGCTAGAGGTAGAAGGACTGCCACAACCCTGCGCAGCTAGAGGTGGAAGGACTGCCACAACCCTGCGCAGCTAGAGGTAGAAAGACTGCCACAACCCTGCGCAGCTAGAGGTGGAAGGACTGCCACAACCCTGCGCAGCTAGAGGTAGAAAGACTGCCACAACCCTGCGCAGCTAGAGGTAGAAGGACTGCCACAACCCTGCGCAGCCCCGGGGGAACAAATTGTTTATTATGCGGGGCTAGCGGGGGAGTCTGCTAGACCATAGGGGGGCATATTTTATTGTTTTTAATACTTTTTCTTCATTATTTCAATTTTGAAGCTCTTCACTGGAGAACTGAAATGTCTGAAATTTAGCTGTTTTAGCCAATTTGGGGATCGTTTCCAAGAGTCGGCTACTTTGACTGATCTGACCCCATTTCGGGGGCCTTGAGTCTTTAGCAAGAGAATAAACAATTTAGTAAAATGTCAATATTTATCAGTTCCAGAATGCCGTTAGCATTTTATCCAGCGCCTCTCCCTTTTCCATCCAGCCAAGTCCTCCTGTCCCGCTCCCTTTGCCTACCATTCCCTAATATCCTATAGCCCCTCTCCCTCCTTCATTCTCTCCCTCTCCACCCTGTGTTTAATACAGTCCTGCGAGCACACATGGTCCTGATGTATCAGACAGCCACACAAACATGTGGATGGGTGTAATCAGAAGTAATTAAAGGGTGTCTGTCATCTATACATTGCTTATACTGTGAATGTAGAGAATAAAAAAAAATCTATACATTGTGTTAGAAGAACTACCAGCAAATACCTAAAATAAGAGAAATATGTGTATTAAATGGTTGTGTGTGCCGTCTCCTGCTTATGACATCACCTTGTGACTTGATATGCAAACTAACACATCTCCCTCTATGTACTAGATAGTATATAAAGCTTTGCAGCCAAGGTATGATTGGATTTCTTTAAGTAAATCATAGTGAGTTGTCTGTTCCTTTGTAGTCTCGAGACTGGATTCTCAAAGGAAGCCGGCTACAGAAACATTCATACAACATCAAAAACAAACTGTCCAAAGGCAGAACATCCCGATGTCATGTGTTATACAAACAAACAAACAATCTACCACATGGCCAGCATGAGAATAGCCTCCGGTCATTCAATGCCCCGACAGAATGTAGCTTTGCGGCACCAGGAGGGTTAAAGGTGTTCAATTCTGTACAGGAACAAAAGATGGGGAGAAAGTTTTGGGCTCACCTTGTCTTGTCTTGTTCCTCAGACCTTTCGCAGTCAGTTTATTGGCCACCGAGGAGGATGTGATTCGGCGAGTCCCAGTTGTAGGAGAATATAAATTAGATTGGAGGGGTGTACAAGGCGGTGATCCCTCATGCTGCGTGGAAGTGAGGGGAGACAGAGAAGATTAAATTCATTAAATGAAACCATAAAGTAATACTGCAACTACAAACACGGCTGTCCCATCAGGATTTATGTTTAAAGGTGCCAGCGTTTCCCAAAAGTGCAGTGATATAAGATCCAAGTTAGGAATGAATATTGCTCCCGTGAGCTTGCAGTCACGTAACTGTGCAGGTTATTCCTAACTGGATGTTTGTAAGTTTACTAAATGTACTCTGTGACTGGTGCAGGACTCAGGGAATGGATGGTTTGGTTCCCAGAATCCCTCTCTCACACGACTAGGCCAGACTCAGAGCAGAGACTATTAACTATAGGCGAACGGGTCAATCATGTGCTGAATGATTAAGTGGCAGACATTAACTGGTACATCTTACATTAACACGGATAGCGCTTAGTATGATCGGATCCAGCTGTACACCTCGTAACATCCTACAGTTATATTACATACAACATGTGTTTAGCTGGTCTCAAACCAGACCCTTGTTTGGAGCGTATGGCATCATACAGGTCTTATACAAGCTGTACTATTACTCCCACCAGGAGGGGATTTAGGTGCTGGTAAAAGGAATGCAGCTAATGGAGAAACGATTTCAAAATTATGAGAAATTATCTATACATTGTGTTAGCAGATTTGCAACACAGTAATGGAGGAGAGAATATTTAAAAGAAGAAAAACTACCACAACTAGAGGACATAGTCTTAAATCAGAGGGGCAATGATTTAAATGTAATATCAGGAAGTATTACTTTACTGAGAGGGTAGTGGATGTATGGAATAGTCTTCCAGTAGAAGTGGTAGAGGTTAATACAGTGAACAAGTTTAAGCATGCGTGGGATAGGTATAAGGCTATCCTAGATATAAGATAAGGCCAGGGACTAATGAAAGTATTACATTACTGAGAGGGTAGTGGATGTATGGAATAGTCTTCCAGTAGAAGTGGTAGAGGTTAATACAGTGAACGAGTTTAAGCATGCGTGGGATAGGTATAAGGCTATCCTAGATATAAGATAAGGCCAGGGACTAATGAAAGTATTACTTTACTGAGAGGGTAGTGGATACATGGAAGTCTTCCAGTAGAAGTGGTAGAGGTTAATACAGTGAAGGAGTTTAAGCATGCGTGGGATAGGTATAAGGCTATCCTAGATATAAGATAAGGCCAGGGACTAATGAAAGTATTACTTTACTGAGAGGGTAGTGGATACATGGAATAGTCTTCCAGTAGAAGTGGTAGAGGTTAATACAGTGAAGGAGTTTAAGCATGCGTGGGATAGGTATAAGGCTATCCTAGATATAAGATAAGGCCAGGGACTAATGAAAGTATTACTTTACTGAGAGGGTAGTGGATGTATGGAATAGTCTTCCAGTAGAAGTGGTGGAGGTTAATACAGTGAAGGAGTTTAAGCATGCATGGGATAGGTATAAGGCTATCCTAGATATAAGATAAGGCCAGGGACTAATGAAAGTATTACATTACTGAGAGGGTAGTGGATGCATGGAATAGTCTTCCAGTAGAAGTGGTAGAGGTTAATACAGTGAAGGAGTTTAAGCATGCATGGGATAGGTATAAGGCTATCCTAGATATAAGATAAGGCCAGGGACTAATGAAAGTATTACATTACTGAGAGGGTAGTGGATGTATGGAATAGTCTTCCAATAGAAGTGGTAGAGGTTAATACAGTGAAGGAGTTTAAGCATACATGGGATAGGTATAAGGCTATCCTAGATATAAGATAAGGCCAGGGACTAATGAAAGTATTACTTTACTGAGAGGGTAGTGGATGTATGGAATAGTCTTCCAGTAGAAGTGGTAGAGGTT
This sequence comes from Pelodytes ibericus, assembly GCA_036172795.1. Lineage (NCBI taxonomy): Eukaryota > Metazoa > Chordata > Amphibia > Anura > Pelodytidae > Pelodytes > Pelodytes ibericus. The sequence goes on from CM069865.1 coordinate 7,152,532, forward strand.
AATACAGTGAAGGAGTTTAAGCATGCATGGGATAGGTATAAGGCTATCCAAGATATAAGATAAGGCCAGGGACTAATGAAAGTATTACATTACTGAGGGGGTAGTGGATGTATGGAATAGTCTTCCAGTAGAAGTGGTAGAGGTTAATACAGTGAAGGAGTTTAAGCATGCGTGGGATAGGTATAAGGCTATCCTAGATATAAGATAAGGCCAGGGACTAATGAAAGTATTACTTTACCGAGAGGGTAGTGGATGCATGGAATAGTCTTCCAGTAGAAGTGCTAGAGGTTAATACAGTGAAGGAGTTTAAGCATGCATGGGATAGGTATAAGGCTATCCTAGATATAAGATAAGGCCAGGGACTACTGAAAGTATTACTATACTGAGAGGGTAGTGGATGCATGGAATAGTCTTCCAGTAGAAGTGGTAGAGGTTAATACAGTGAAGGAGTTTAAGCATGCGTGGGATAGGTATAAGGCTATCCTAGATATAAGATAAGGCCAGGGACTAATGAAAGTATTACATTACTGAGAGGGTAGTGGATGCATGGAATAGTCTTCCAGTAGAAGTGCTAGAGGTTAATACAGTGAAGGAATTTAAGCATGCATGGGATAGGTATAAGGCTATCCTAGATATAAGATAAGGCCAGGGACTACTGAAAGTATTACTATACTGAGAGGGTAGTGGATGCATGGAATAGTCTTCCAGTAGAAGTGGTAGAGGTTTATATAGTGAAGGAGTTTAAGCATGCGTGGGATAGGTATAAGGCTATCCTACATATAAGATAAGGCCAGGGACTAATGAAAGAATTACTTTACTGAGAGGGTAGTGGATGCATGGAATAGTCTTCCAGTAGAAGTGGTAGAGGTTTATACAGTGAAGGAGTTTAAGAATGCATGGGATAGGTATAAGGCTATCCTATATATAAGATAAGGCCAGGGACTAATGAAAGAATTACTTTACTGAGAGGGTAGTGGATGCATGGAATAGTCTTCCAGTAGAAGTGGTAGAGGTTAATACAGTGAAGGAGTTTAAGCCTGGATGGGATAGGTATAAGGCTATCCTAGATATAAGATAAGGCCAGGGACTAATGAAAATATTAATTTACTGAGAGGGTAGTGGATGTACGGAATAGCCTTCCAGTAGAAGTGGTAGAGGTTAATACAGTGAAGGAGTTTAAGCATGCATGGGATAGGTATAAGGCTATCCTAGATATAAGATAAGGCCAGGGACTAATGAAAGTATTACTTTACTGAGAGGGTAGTGGATGTATGGAATAGTCTTCCAGTAGAAGTGGTAGAGGTTAATACAGTGAAGGAGTTTAAGCATGCGTGGGATAGGTATAAGGCTATCCTAGATATAAGATAAGGCCAGGGACTAATGAAAGCATTACTTTACTGAGAGGGTAGTGGATGTATGGAATAGTCTTCCAGTAGAAGTGGTAGAGGTTAATACAGTGAAGGAGTTTAAGCATGCATGGGATTGGTATAAGGCTATCCTAGATATAAGATAAGGCCAGGGACTAATGAAAGTATTACTTTACTGAGAGGGTAGTGGATGTATGGAATAGTCTGCCAGTAGAAGTGGTAGAGGTTAATACAGTGAAGGAGTTTAAGCATGCATGGGATAGGTATAAGGCTATCCTAGATATAAGATAGGGCAAGGGACTAATGAAAGTATTACATTACTGAGAGGGTAGTGGATGTATGGAATAGTCTTCCAGTAGAAGTGGTAGAGGTTAATACAGTGAAGGAGTTTAAGCATGCATGGGATAGGTATAAGGCTATCCTAGATATAAGATAAGGCCAGGGACTAATGAAAATATTAATTTACTGAGAGGGTAGTGGATGTACGGAATAGTCTTCCAGTAGAAGTGGTAGAGGTTAATACAGTGAAGGAGTTTAAGCATGCATGGGATAGGTATAAGGCTATCCTAGATATAAGATAAGGCCAGGGACTAATGAAAGTATTTAGATAATTGGGCAGATTAGATGGGCTGATTGGTTCTTATCTGCTGACACATTCTATGTGTCTATGTATAAATGAAGAGAGAAATGTGTCACCTTGTGCCTTGACATGCAAACACATTCCCCACTGAAAATAGTTCATTTTCATATGAAGTCACATGGTGATGTCATTAGCAGGACACAGCATCAACATATCTAAAACACATTTTTCTCTTTCTGCCAACACAATCTATAGGTCATTTTTTTTTTTACTGCTCTACATTCACCGAACGAACAACATTTAGGTGATGGAGGCCCTTTCAACGGCTCAAAAACAAACTAACAGTCTTAAACGGATTAAAGAAATTTTCGTTTGATGCTGAAAAATAAAATAATAACATGGCACAAATCAGCCAGTCTGTGCCCAGCGTGAGAGGAGGGTGTCATGACTTTTATTGACCCACCGCGAACCTTCTCTCCTAAGTACCTCTCGTTACAATATCGTCCCCATTAGTAAGCTCTCTGCCCCCCATCACTGGCACGGAGAGGTCATAAGCAAGTTGATCAGGATGCATTTGGCTGTAAGTAAAACACATTTGGCGCCAGCGAAATCAATGTGACGACATTTGCAAACATAACAGTAATACTTCAGCTTTATCTTTTATGGTGCTAATGGCGGAATCATTAAGAGTAGCGTTGGTATTATACGGCTTAATTACGGCCGATTAGCAGTGGTAAACAATTACAGTCTCCCCATAAAAATGCGCTCGGTTGGTCGGTGGCTTTTAGCAGTGCGCAGAGTGTAACATTATCATAATTCCATATTGTTTCCTTCCGCAGTTTCTGACAGGTCTGGGATTACCCATCTCACCCCTTCCACTTCTAACGCATCCTATTTAGAAAATGACTACAGGGCACACACACACACGGAAAAAAAATTACACTTGTCTTTTTCTCTATAACAAGTCCGTCCTGTCGACAGGTCTTAAATCCAATAACCAATGTATCCCCGTAACGGCTCCTGGACTGGAATGTGAGTGCTCGTCCGCTCCTAATACAATCCAGATTGATTAGAAAGCCGTGGCAGGTGCAAACTCGGAGAGCTTCAATTTAGCACACCCCGTTGCAGCTAGTGAATATTTAAGCACTTGTTCCTTCTGAATAAAAGCCACAAAGAGAAATGACGGAAGCGGGAAGTGATATTTTCTATTTTGGGAGGGGGGAGGGAGAGTTCACGTAACGGTGAGTTGGTTCGAGGTATAATTCTTCTGCAGGACTGGACAAATCCCAGAGAGATAATAGCCATATAAGGGGGAACTAAAAAAATAAAAAAGTTGGGCTTATTACAGTGCTTGACAAATATTTGTAGCCTATAGGAGCCACATGTACTACTTCAGGAGCCATAGAGTATAGTACGCACATAGAACTCTATGTAATACAAATTCAAAACAGTTAGGAGCCAGCAGTAGGGACTTTAGGGGCCACTGCTCCCTGGATTCTTCACACATTGGATCATAAGATTGTTCCATTGGTTCTTATCTGCCGACACATCCTAGGTGTCAGGGATGGGGTCATGGATGTTATTTAACTCTGAACAGCCGATGCAGGAGCCCATTGCGCTGGAAATGGAAACACAAGGCCTGGTGCAGGTTAACTGAAATCCCCCGGTGGCTTGCGGCCCCAGGTTGATGCACCCACGTTCCCAGGCCCTGTGGAGCAGCTGTTGGATGAAATAGAAGCTAAGGGTCAACTGAAGGTATCCTGCAGATATTGAGGAGCGGGCATGGAGTATAACTAGAACAGGAGGTTAGCAGGATGTTGCAGGTTAAAGCAGAGAGATGAACAAGCAGAGCAAAGAGAACAGAAACGAAATACAGAGTGTAGAGCTCCAGCACAGACCAAGGAGTAAAGGCAGAACTAAAACATGAAAGGGAAGGTCAAAGCATAACACACAACTAAAGAACTAAGGAGGCACACAGAGATACATGTATAATAGGACAATACACTGAGGCCATGGCTAAGGAATAAGGAACACAAGTCCTTAACTAAGACAGATTCTAAAGACTTACACTGAACAGACACAAAGCAAATCTGAAGACTAATGACTGCAGACTGCACCAACAGGGAAGGAACACTAAGACAGGGCAGGAACACTAAGACAGGGCAGGAACACTAAGACAGGGCAGGAACACTAAGACAGGGCAGGAACACTAAGACAGGGCAGGAACACTAAGACAGGGCAGGAACACTAAGACAGGGCAGGAACACTAAGACAGGGCAGGAACACTAAGACAGGGCAGGAACACTAAGACAGGCCAGGAACACTAAGACAGGGCAGGAACACTAAGACAGGGCAGGAACACTAAGACAGGGCAGGAACACTAAGACAGGGCAGGAACACTAAGACAGGGCAGGAACACTAAGACAGGGCAGGAACACTAAGACAGGGCAGAAACACTAAGACAGGGCAGGAACACTAAGACAGGGCAGGAACACTAAGACAGGGCAGGAACACTAAGACAGGGCAGGAACACTAAGACAGGGAAGAAACACTAAGACAGGGAAGAAACACTAAGACAGGGAAGAAACACTAAGACAGGGAAGAAACACTAAGACAGGGAAGAAACACTAAGACAGGGCACGAACACGAAGACAGGGCACGAACACGAAGACAGGGCACGAACACGAAGACAGGGCAGGAACAGTAAGACAGAGCAGGAACACTAAGACAGGGAAGGAACACTAAGACAGGGAAGGAACACTAAGACAGGGAAGGAACACTAAGACAGGGAAGGAACAGTACAGGGCTTCAGGTTTAGGAAGGTGCCGACTGAAGCTAAGCATGGGCAGGTTCCAGATTATACTCAGACTTAAGCAGGTATCGGTCTATGGCTTGGATTGGGCAGGTACCGGACTAGCTAGATTCAAGCAGGTGCCAGTCTGGGGTTAGACATAGCAGGTACTGGTCTATTGCTAGGTTTGGGTAGGTACCGGACTAACAAGACTTAGGCAGGTGCTGGTTTGTGGCTAGGCTTAGGCAGGTGCCAGGCAATTGCTAAGCTAGGGCAGATGCAGTCCGAACAGGTCAAGTGCCATTCTGTGGCCAATAAAGGGGAGGACGCAAAGGACGGGCGCCCCTCTGTGGCCAAGCAAGGGACGGGCGCCCCTCTGTGGCCAAGCAAGGGACGGGCGCCCCTCTGTGGCCAAGCAAGGGACGGGCGCCCCTCTGTGGCCAAGCAAGGGACGGGCGCCCCTCTGTGGCCAAGCAAGGGACGGGCGCCCCTCTGTGGCCAAGCAAGGGACGGGCGCCCCTCTGTGGCCAAGCAAGGGACGGGCGCCCCTCTGTGGCCAAGCAAGGGACGGGAGCCCCTCTGTGGCCAAGCAAGGGACGGGAGCCCCTCTGTGGCCAAGCAAGGGACGGGCGCCCCTCTGTGGCCAAGCAAGGGACGGGCGCCCCTCTGTGGCCAAGCAAGGGACGGGCGCCCCTCTGTGGCCAAGCAAGGGACGGGCGCCCCTCTGTGGCCAAGCAAGGGACGGGCGCCCCTCTGTCGCCAAGCAAGGGACGGGCGCCCCTCTGTCGCCAAGCAAGGGACGGGCGCCCCTCTGTCGCCAAGCAAGGGACGGGCGCCACTCTGTCGCCAAGCAAGGGACGGGCGCCACTCTGTCGCCAAGCAAGGGACGGGCGCCACTCTGTCGCCAAGCAAGGGACGGGCGCCACTCTGTCGCCAAGCAAGGGACGGGCGCCACTCTGTCGCCAAGCAAGGGACGGGCGCCACTCTGTCGCCAAGCTCTGTGGGGAATACCACTCTGTGGTCAAGGAGGGCCGGAGCAAGCATAAACAATAAGCAATAAATACAAAAAGGACACAAAGCAAAAACAGAAGCAAGCATGAGTAATAAGCAAAGCAATGAAAGTAAATTATATGAAAAATAACCGGATACAACCTGGGTGAGACTGCAAACAGGTTCAGTTCTGACATTACTACAGCCGCTCACAGTAATCTCAAAATATACACTCATTTAGCAATGATAAATATTAAAGTTCGTCTCTACTGCTAATCGATTATTCATGAATCTGTAACGCCCTGCTCTAGGGGAGGGGTTGACAAACTTCTCTTCTGATTAGGCAACAAGTTATTTTCTAATGAGCTACCGAGAAGGTATGTCCATAGAGAGATCGGGAAAGCACTCAAACACTAGGAGCCAGATTGTCTGTGGCCACGGCACCATTGCACTTGTCCGTCGCTGCTCACGGATATTGTGAAGACCAATGAGGGCACTCCAAACAAAGGGAAGATCAATGAGAGCACTCCTAGCAAAGGGACGACCAATTAGACCACTCCAAGCAATGTGAAGACCAATGAGAGCGCTCCGAGCAATGTGAAGACCAATGAGAGCGCTCCGAGCAATGTGAAGACCAATGAAAGCGCTCTGAGCAATGTGAAGACCAATGAGAGCGCTCCGAGCAATGTGAAGACCAATGAGAGCGCTCTGAGCAATGTGAAGACCAATGAGAGCGCTCTGAGCAAACACATTTGTATAAAAGCCACACCCCTGTTAGTTGCCACATGTTTCCTACTTTTTCAATTGCAACAACGTTTTCTACTTACTTTATCTTTCGCAACTTCATCCAACCTGAGTGATCTTCTGACTCTAAAAAAAAGAAATAAAGGAATTAAGACAATGCCTTCGTTAAGAAACTATACCATAGCTATGGAAATTTGCAAAAATTCTCCAAGCTCCTCCCCATCACTTTGAGAATGCTGTACAGTATGAAGACAGAAGGGGGACAGCTGGTTATCCAGTAAGAGACCCTCTGGGCTAGAGTCTTTGGGCTCGGACATCAGCTCCACGTGGGAGCCTTGACGGGTCATGTGACTCAAAGGCCCAGAGACCGTCTCACAGATCGGGAGAATGGGAAGGGGGCGCTGACTAATTTGGGTGGCTGCCGAAGTCCCCTGCTGTGAACTATAATGGCTGTGATCTCTATGGCTTCCCAAAATAACCAGACTGGCTCTTGAATTGGCCTGTCTGGCTCCTAAAGGCTGCAGTAATATGTCAAGCTCTGCTTTACACAGAACTTTATAAAAAAATAGCATATCCTGGCTCCTAATAATAATTGTGCTGGCTCCTGAATTGTATTAGTCAAACCCTGGTCTAACGCACTACTATTTTTGTACAAGACACTAGCTGCCTCCCCAGTAGAGGGCTTTATTTACGAAAAGAGGGAATTGGGAAGGGAATTTCAAACTTAAGGCCAAAATAGGCAAATTGGAAAAAGTGGAGCAATCAGCAGATACATTCTATCCGTTTCCATGGTGCCTGCTACCTTTGGTGCAAGATGAAGATCACTGCTTGTATAGTGCACAGGATTTTTCCCAGTGTGATTTTACGCAGGCATTTTGTATAAATCACATTTATAATTTTGGACTCAAGCCCTCCCCAAATGATTACTCAGCACTGATTATATAGACAAGGAGAATATAAAGTTTTGTTTGTAACAGACTTGCTCTTGTACTCAGTAGGATCTCTTACACATTAACTTTTACTCATCTAGTGTGGGCAGTCCTGGTTTACAGCAAACTGCTGTAATTTCACAGTTTCATCTAGTTGTAAGTATTTTATATCTTAAGCAATTCAAAATGTAAAAAAATGCATTTTAAAGTACTGTGAAAGAACATTAATATGCATTAATTTTTGGAAGATGCGTTTTGGCACCAGACAGTCCCTTTAAAGAGTTAAAACGAGCGGCAAAATCATTCCTCGGATATGGAAACAGATGGAGTGGTTGACATGCTGGAATACATGGATAAGATATAAACCTTTCCACCATCGTGCAGCGTCAGGGGCATGCCAAGCTCACCCTCTCTCTGCCAGAACTGGATGCCCAGCTGTTAGTAGCAAAGCTGGAGAATAAGAGATGAATATTTCTAATGCCTTCCACCTCACAGCTGTCATGTGAAGAGCAGACATTAGCATTTTATTACATGTGGAATAAATACCGAGAGTTAAATCAGACTACGAGCGGACAATGAGAAAATCCAGATTAACAGATACTCTTGGTACAGAACCTCACACTGCCAGCAGCAATAAAGACAATCCAGATTAACTGATACTCTTGGTACAAAACCTCACACTGCCAGCAGCAATAAAGACAATCCAGATTAACAGATACTCTTGGTACAGAACCTCACACTGCCAGCAGCAATAAAGACAATCCAGATTAACAGATACTCTTGGTACAGAACCTCACACTGCCAGCAGCAATAAAGACAATCCAGATTAACCAATACTCTTGGTACAGAACCTCACACTGCCAGCAGCAATAAAGACAATCCAGATTAACAGATACTCTTGGTACAGAACCTCACACTGCCAGCAGCAATAAAGACAATCCAGATTAACCAATACTCTTGGTACAGAACCTCACACTGCCAGCAGCAATAAAGATAATCCAGATTAACAGATACTCTTGGTACAGAACCTCACACTGCCAGCAGCAATAAAGACAATCCAGATTAACAGATACTCTTGGTACAGAACCTCACACTGCCAGCAGCAATAAAGATAATCCAGATTAACAGATACTCTTGGTACAGAACCTCACACTGCCAGCAGCAATATAGACAATCCAGATTAACAGATACTCTTGGTACAGAACCTCACACTGCCAGCAGCAATAAAGACAATCCAGATTAACAGATACTCTTGGTACAAAACCTCACACTGCCAGCAGCAATAAAGACAATCCAGATTAACAGATACTCTTGGTACAGAACCTCACACTGCCAGCAGTAATATAGACAATCCAGATTAACAGATACTCTTGGTACAGAACCTCACACTGCCAGCAGCAATAAAGACAATCCAGATTAACAGATACTCTTGGTACAGAACCTCACACTGCCAGCAGCAATAAAGATAATCCAGATTAACAGATACTCTTGGTACAGAACCTCACACTGCCAGCAGCAATATAGACAATCCAGATTAACAGATACTCTTGGTACAGAACCTCACACTGCCAGCAGCAATAAAGACAATCCAGATTAACAGATACTCTTGGTACAAAACCTCACACTGCCAGCAGCAATAAAGACAATCCAGATTAACAGATACTCTTGGTACAGAACCTCACACTGCCAGCAGCAATAAAGACAATCCAGATTAACAGATACTCTTGGTACAGAACCTCACACTGTCAGCAGCAATAAAGACAATCCAGATTAACAGATACTCTTGGTACAGAACCTCACACTGCCAGCAGTAATAAAGACAATCCAGATTAACTGATACTCTTGGTACAGAACCTCACACTGCCAGCAGCAATATAGACAATCCAGATTAACTGATACTCTTGGTACAGAACCTCACACTGCCAGCAGCAATAAAGACAATCAAGATTAACTGATACTCTTGGTACAGAACCTCACATTGCCAGCAGCAATAAAGACAATCCAGATTAACAGATACTCTTGGTACAGAACCTCACACTGCCAGCAGTAATAAAGACAATCCAGATTAACTGATACTCTTGGTACAGAACCTCACACTGCCAGCAGTAATAAAGACAATCCAGATTAACAGATACTCTTGGTACAGAACCTCACACTGCCAGCAGTAGCACTGTAGAATGGACAGGTTGAACACTAACAAATTATATTATTATATTATATCTCCTGAGTGTATATACATTAGATTATATATTATTATAGGATGTCTCCTGAGTGTATATACATTATATTATCTCTCCTGAGTGTATATACATTATATTATCTCTCCTGAGTGTATATACATTATATTATATATTATTATATTATATCTCCTGAGTGTATATACATTATATTATATATTATTATATTATCTCTCCTGAGTGTATATACATTATATTATATATTATTATAGGATCTCTCCTGAGTGTATATACATTATATTACATATTATTATTGGATCTCTCCTGAGTGTATATACATTATATTACATATTATTATATTATATCTCCTCAGTGTATATACATTATATTATCTCTCCTGAGTGTATATACATTATATTATATATTATTATAGGATCTCTCCTGAGTGTATATACATTATATTACATATTATTATATTATATCTCCTGAGTGTATATACATTATATTATATATTATTATAGGATCTCTCCTGAGTGTATATACATTATATTATATATTATTATATTATATCTCCTGAGTGTATATACATTATATTATCTCTCCTGAGTGTATATACATTATATTATATATTATTATATTATATCTCCTCAGTGTATATACATTATATTATATATTATTATATTATATCTCCTCAGTGTATATACATTATATTATATATTATTATATTATATCTCCTCAGTGTATATACATTATATTATATATTATTATATTATATCTCCTGAGTGTATATACATTATATTATCTCTCCTGAGTGTATATACATTATATTATATATTATTATATTATATCTCCTCAGTGTATATACATTATATTATATATTATTATATTATATCTCCTCAGTGTATATACATTATATTATATATTATTATATTATATCTCCTCAGTGTATATACATTATATTATATATTATTATATTATATCTCCTCAGTGTATATACATTATATTATATATTATTATATTATCTCTCCTCAGTGTATATACATTATATTATATATTATTATATTATATCTCCTCAGTGTATATACATTATATTATCTCTCCTGAGTGTATATACATTATATTATATATTATCTCTCCTGAGTGTATATACATTATATTATATATTATTATATTATCTCTCCTCAGTGTATATACATTATATTATATATTATCTCTCCTGAGTGTATATACATTATATTATATATTATTATATTATCTCTCCTCAGTGTATATACATTATATTATATATTATTATATTATATCTCCTCAGTGTATATACATTATATTATATATTATTATATTATATCTCCTCAGTGTATATACATTATATTATATATTATTATATTATCTCTCCTCAGTGTATATACATTATATTATATATTATTATATTATCTCTCCTCAGTGTATATACATTATATTATATATTATTATATTATCTCTCCTCAGTGTATATACATTATATTATATATTATTATATTATATCTCCTCAGTGTATATACATTATATTATATATTATTATATTATATCTCCTCAGTGTATATACATTATATTATCTCTCCTGAGTGTATATACATTATATTATATATTATTATATTATCTCTCCTGAGTGTATATACATTATATTATATATTATTATATTATCTCTCCTCAGTGTATATACATTATATTATATATTATTATATTATATCTCCTCAGTGTATATACATTATATTATATATTATTATATTATCTCTCCTCAGTGTATATACATTATATTATATATTATTATATTATCTCTCCTCAGTGTATATACATTATATTATATATTATTATATTATATCTCCTCAGTGTATATACATTATATTATCTCTCCTGAGTGTATATACATTATATTATATATTATCTCTCCTGAGTGTATATACATTATATTATATATTATTATATTATATCTCCTCAGTGTATATACATTATATTATATATTATTATATTATATCTCCTCAGTGTATATACATTATATTATATATTATTATATTATCTCTCCTCAGTGTATATACATTATATTATATATTATTATATTATATCTCCTCAGTGTATATACATTATATTATCTCTCCTGAGTGTATATACATTATATTATATATTATCTCTCCTGAGTGTATATACATTATATTATATATTATTATATTATCTCTCCTCAGTGTATATACATTATATTATATATTATCTCTCCTGAGTGTATATACATTATATTATATATTATTATATTATCTCTCCTCAGTGTATATACATTATATTATATATTATTATATTATATCTCCTCAGTGTATATACATTATATTATATATTATTATATTATATCTCCTCAGTGTATATACATTATATTATATATTATTATATTATCTCTCCTCAGTGTATATACATTATATTATATATTATTATATTATCTCTCCTCAGTGTATATACATTATATTATATATTATTATATTATCTCTCCTCAGTGTATATACATTATATTATATATTATTATATTATATCTCCTCAGTGTATATACATTATATTATATATTATTATATTATATCTCCTCAGTGTATATACATTATATTATCTCTCCTGAGTGTATATACATTATATTATATATTATTATATTATCTCTCCTGAGTGTATATACATTATATTATATATTATTATATTATCTCTCCTCAGTGTATATACATTATATTATATATTATTATATTATATCTCCTCAGTGTATATACATTATATTATATATTATTATATTATCTCTCCTCAGTGTATATACATTATATTATATATTATTATATTATCTCTCCTCAGTGTATATACATTATATTACATATTATTATATTATCTCTCCTCAGTGTATATACATTATATTATATATTATTATATTATCTCTCCTCAGTGTATATACATTATATTACATATTATTATATTATCTCTCCTCAGTGTATATACATTATATTACATATTATTATATTATCTCTCCTCAGTGTATATACATTATATTATATATTATTATATTATCTCTCCTGAGTATATATACATTATATTATATATTATTATATTATCTCTCCTCAGTGTATATACATTATATTATATATTATTATATTATCTCTCCTCAGTGTATATACATTATATTATATATTATTATATTATCTCTCCTCAGTGTATATACATTATATTATATATTATTATATTATATCTCCTCAGTGTATATACATTATATTATATATTATTATATTATCTCTCCTCAGTGTATATACATTATATTATATATTATTATATTATCTCTCCTCAGTGTATATACATTATATTATATATTATTATATTATCTCTCCTCAGTGTATATACATTATATTATATATTATTATATTATCTCTCCTCAGTGTATATACATTATATTATATATTATATCTCCTCAGTGTATATACATTATATTATATATTATTATATTATATCTCCTCAGTGTATATACATTATATTATATATTATTATATTATCTCTCCTCAGTGTATATACATTATATTATATATTATTATATTATATCTCCTCAGTGTATATACATTATATTACATATTATTATATTATCTCTCCTCAGTGTATATACATTATATTATATATTATTATATTATCTCTCCTGAGTGTATATACATTATATTATATATTATTATATTATCTCTCCTCAGTGTATATACATTATATTATATATTATTATATTATCTCTCCTCAGTGTATATACATTATATTATATATTATTATATTATCTCTCCTCAGTGTATATACATTATATTATATATTATTATATTATCTCTCCTCAGTGTATATACATTATATTATATATTATTATATTATCTCTCCTGAGTGTATATACATTATATTATTATATTATCTCTCCTCAGTGTATATACATTATATTATTATATTATATCTCCTCAGTGTATATACATTATATTATTATATTATATCTCCTCAGTGTATATACATTATATTATTATATTATATCTCCTCAGTGTATATACATTATATTATTATATTATATCTCCTCAGTGTATATACATTATATTATTATATTATATCTCCTCAGTGTATATACATTATATTATATATTATTATATTATCTCTCCTGAGTGTATATACATTATATTATTATATTATCTCTCCTCAGTGTATATACATTATATTATTATATTATATCTCCTCAGTGTATATACATTATATTATTATATTATATCTCCTCAGTGTATATACATTATATTATTATATTATATCTCCTCAGTGTATATACATTATATTATTATATTATATCTCCTCAGTGTATATACATTATATTATTATATTATATCTCCTCAGTGTATATACATTATATTATTATATTATCTCTCCTCAGTGTATATACATTATATTATTATATTATCTCTCCTCAGTGTATATACATTATATTATTATATTATATCTCCTCAGTGTATATACATTATATTATTATATTATATCTCCTCAGTGTATATACATTATATTATATATTATTATATTATCTCTCCTGAGTGTATATACATTATATTATTATATTATCTCTCCTCAGTGTATATACATTATATTATTATATTATATCTCCTCAGTGTATATACATTATATTATTATATTATATCTCCTCAGTGTATATACATTATATTATATATTATTATATTATCTCTCCTCGGTGTATATACATTATATTATATATTATTATATTATCTCTCCTGAGTGTATATACATTATATTATCTCTCCTCAGTGTATATACATTATATTATATATTATTATATTATCTCTCCTCGGTGTATATACATTATATTATTATATTATCTCTCCTCGGTGTATATACATTATATTATTATATTATATCTCCTCAGTGTATATACATTATATTATATATTATTATATTATCTCTCCTCGGTGTATATACATTATATTATTATATTATCTCTCCTCAGTGTATATACATTATATTATTATATTATATCTCCTCAGTGTATATACATTATATTATATATTATTATATTATCTCTCCTCGGTGTATATACATTATATTATTATATTATCTCTCCTCAGTGTATATACATTATATTATATATTATTATATTATCTCTCCTCAGTGTATATACATTATATTATTATATTATATCTCCTCAGTGTATATACATTATATTATATATTATTATATTATCTCTCCTCGGTGTATATACATTATATTATTATATTATCTCTCCTCAGTGTATATACATTATATTATATATTATTATATTATCTCTCCTCGGTGTATATACATTATATTATTATATTATCTCTCCTGAGTGTATATACATTATATTATCTCTCCTCAGTGTATATACATTATATTATATATTATTATATTATCTCTCCTCGGTGTATATACATTATATTATTATATTATATCTCCTCAGTGTATATACATTATATTATATATTATTATATTATCTCTCCTCGGTGTATATACATTATATTATTATATTATCTCTCCTCAGTGTATATACATTATATTATTATATTATATCTCCTCAGTGTATATACATTATATTATATATTATTATATTATCTCTCCTCGGTGTATATACATTATATTATTATATTATCTCTCCTCAGTGTATATACATTATATTATATATTATTATATTATCTCTCCTCAGTGTATATACATTATATTATATATTATTATATTATCTCTCCTCAGTGTATATACATTATATTATAGTAGATATGATCATATTGTTGATATATAAACCCATTCCCTGGATACCTGATGATACTCACGGCATGTCTCTCCTGGTTCTCCTGTAAATCCTTCCCCCGGAAACTGACCACAGTAAGGTTTAGGCGGAGGGCCTCTCGCGGCCATCTTGGTTGTGGGAGTTTGACGTCACGTCCGGTTCCTCCTCCTGCTGCAGCCATGGTAACAGCGGCAGAGTCCTAGGAGACGGAGATCTTGGACAGGAGGAGCTCGGAGTGAACGGAGGGGATCCCGGAGGACTCATTGCCCAAAGCAGGTGAGTGGTACCCGGGTGTCTTTAACCCTCTCAGTGCCAGGGAATCTCCCTGTGTGGGGAAATGCGCTTTATATTGCATATGGCTACCCAAGAGCTTGCACTTCAAATTATCTCTATACCCAAGAGCTTACACTCTAATGTTCTGCCTTCCTAAAGTTTGCACTCTAATGCTCTGCCTTCCTAAAGTTTGCACTCTAATGCTCTGCCTTCCTAAAGTTTGCACTCTAAAGTTCTGCTTTCCCAAGAGCTTGCACTCTAAAGTTCTGCTTTCCCAAGAGCTTGCACTCTAAAGTTCTGCTTTCCCAAGAGCGTGCAATCTAAAGTTCTGCTTTCCCAAGAGCTTGCACTCTAAAGTTCTGCTTTCCCAAGAGCTTGCACTCTAAAGTTCTGCTTTCCCAAGAGCTTTCACTCTAAAATTCTGCTTTCCCAAGAGCTTGCACTCTAAAGTTCTGCTTTCCCAAGAGCGTGCAATCTAAAGTTCTGCTTTCTCAAGAGCGTGCACTCTAAAGTTCTGCTTTCCCAAGAGCTTGCACTCTAAAGTTCTGCTTTCTCAAGAGCGTGCAATCTAAAGTTGTGCTTTCCCAAGAGCGTGCAATCTAAAGTTGTGCTTTCCCAAGAGAGTGCACTCTAATGTTCTTTCTGCCCAAAACTTGCACTCTAATGTTCTTTCTTCCCAAGAACCTACACTCTAATGTTTGGCCTGCCCAAGAACCTAATGTTCTGCCATCCCAACAGCTTGCATTCTAAATCATTTGTATATGTGGTTTCAGGGTGCTTATCCATTTACTGGTATTAGACACTTTATAGATACACCTTTTATGATAATTGCCCCTGTCCAATGCCAAGGAAAACTAGAGTTTGCATTCTAATGTACTTCCTACCCTAGAGTTTGCATTCTAATGTACTTCCTACCCTAGAGTTTGCATTCTAATGTACTTCCAACCCTAGAGTTTGCATTCTAATGTACTTCCTACCCTAGAGTTTGCATTCTAATGTACTTCCTACCCTAGAGTTTGCATTCTAATGTACTTCCTACCCTAGAGTTTGCATTCTAATGTACTTCCTACCCTAGAGTTTGCATTCTAATGTACTTCCTACCCTAGAGTTTGCATTCTAATGTACTTCCTACCCTAGAGTTTGCATTCTAATGTACTTCCTACCCTAGAGTTTGCATTCTAATGTACTTCCTACCCTAGAGTTTGCATTCTAATGTACTTCCTATCCTAGAGTTTGCATTCTAATGTTCTGTCTGCCCAAGAGCTTGCATTCTAATGTTATTTCTGCCCAAGAGCTTGCATTCTAATGTTCTGTCTGCCCAAGAGCTTGCATTCTAATGTTCTGTCTGCCCAAGAGCTTGCATTCTAATGTTCTGTCTGCCCAAGAGCTTGCACTCTAATGTTCTTTCTGCCCAAGAGCTTGCACTCTAATGTTCTTTCTGCCCAAGAGCTTGCATTCTACTGTTCTTTCTGCTCAAGAGCGTGCATTCTAATGTTCTTTCTGCCCAAGAGCGTGCATTCTAATGTTCTTTCTGCCCAAGAGCGTGCATTCTAATGTTCTTTCTGCCCAAGAGCTTGCATTCTAATGTTCTTTCTGCCCAAGAGCTTGCACTCTAATGTTCTTTCTGCCCAAGAGCGTGCATTCTAATATTCTGTCTGCCCTAGAGCTTGCACACTAATGTTCTTTCTACCAAGTGAACTTGCACGCTAATGTTTGTCCCCCAAGAGTTTTAATTCTACTAATCTGTCTGCCCAAGAGCTTGTAGTCCTATTCTATTTCTACCCAAGATCTTGCACTTTAATGATTTCTCTGTCCAGAACTCTGTGTCCTTTCTACACAAGAGCTAGCAATCCTTGTTGTAGCTTAAGGTACTCAGACAGGCTGTCACCCAGACCATCAATCAAAAATAAATGCAATGACCAGCACTCAAAAAGCAAACGTTCCAACTCCTACTGGGGTTTTCCTAATGGTGTGCATACCTTCTATACTTCCTAGACCTCCTATACTTCCTATACACTTGCAAAACACCTGTGACCCTAATCAGTTAAAACGCATGATAAAAATAATTCTATATCCAAATCAGCAAATATATATATATATATATATATATATATATATATATATATATATATATATATATATGTGTGTGTCTGTGTGTGTTTGTAGCAAATCCCAAATATCTGATTATCAATGTAAATCATATTAAATATGAAATATACACAAACACAATAATAAACATTCAATTTACAGAACATTTTGTTTAAAGGTTTATCATGCAAAACACATTAAAAACAAATGACGTAAACATGTTGTACATTTTTCTGCTTGACTCTTAAGTCTTTTTACCTATTTTTTTGCATTTGTTTTTATTATAAAATATCTATAATGACAGCTCGGTCCACTTCATAGACTTCCAAAAGACATTGGAAACTCAGCCATTGCTAAAATAACCAAAGTCCTACCGTAATGGGTTGATTTAAGCAAAAAAATGTAAAAAGTAAAATAACGTTTAAAATGTTTTATATATCAATAAAATACTTATAAAACAATAAAATTAAGTTTAAAAATGACAAAATCAATGTTATATATAGTCTTATAATATCTAACTGTAATATATTAAACAGTATTTATTTTATTCTTCACTTCTTTTACATTCAAATCAACAATTTATAACTGGTTTTCAGATGCCAGGAATTTGTCCATTTGGGGGGATTGATGCCATTAGAGAGTAAGGGGATTCGTAATATCTATCTATGTTATTTTTGCTGTCAAAATGTATACAGATCACTTTCTTATTCTCCACATCCACAGTATAAGCCATGTTCAGATTGACCTAGTCTCTATAAGTAATAAAAGCCATCGTGGCTAGTTATTAAGCTGTTGAATTTTGTTAAATCCTTCAGGATTTCAGGTTGAATTCCCTACATGTAGAAACAACCTGAATGAGATATATAAATATCCAAGGATAGGAAAACATAGGAATACATGGATGGTAATGTACATAATAAACGGATACATTAATGGTGCCGCGATTAGCAGAGTCCACTAGAATAGTATGATGCGTCGTGTCTTGTAATGATATGTCTTGTTAGTAATGTATATATATGTAATGTATGCTCCAATAAGAGCATTTTTTTTTGTAATCAAACTAAACTTTAGCTAGGTAATTGAAATGTTGTATATTAACAATAAATGATTTTGTATGTTCTTGCAGATTTATAATAATAAAAAAAAAAAAAGAATTATCTATGGGTTGAATTCAGCCCTCCATCCTAGCGAGGTGGATAAACTGAGCACCATTAAGTTGGGTAATAGTAACATTTCTGGAACATACCTGAAAATAAGAGAATGTTTCTAAATACTTTTCTTGGGTGACACATTGAAAACCCATTCTTCTCTTAATTTAAGAATTTGTTCACACAGTGGGTTGGGAAACACTGGTGTAGAGGTCCTTTTCAAGATTTTTTTTTAATACATAGTCTCCAGTTGAAAGACATTTCCAATCATTTTATATGTATAACATTTTAATACACTCACTGATGGTCCTCTCAGCCCTCTGACGCGCTAAGAGTTAACAGCCCACCTCCATTTTTTTTTCTTCCTGTGGCTTATTTGTAATGCTAGCGGTTATCAGCCGGCGTGTGACATCTCATCCTCACGGGTACCTTAATAGCTGTGCAATATGAAAGTGTCAGGCGGGCAGCTTCTCTATTATAAATAGAATAGTTCATCCATGATACACAGCTATTATCTTTCTCTCCCAAGTGGAAAAAAAACCCCTTTAGTAGTCAGGAAGGAGATGGTGATTTAAACCCGCGGATGAGGAATCCAATGAGTCCTGAAGGGGACCCCAAGTGTAGCTCAGTCTTTGGCTCCGGACGGGAGCCATCCATTTCATTATACGGGGGATAGATTTCCCGGAGTCAGTTTGCTAAAATAATGTTCAAGGCTGTTAGATCAACAACAGAGTGCAAACGACACTTTCACTCACCTCCGCCAAGCCAGACCCGCTACGCTTAAAGGGACCACGCCACCTAAACATTGTGTAGCCTGTGGCTGAAGAGAATAACAAAATGATCAAAAATCATCTATACCTTGTGTCAGGAAAGCACGTGTGTTTTATTTGTGTCTGTGGTGTCTCTTGTCTCTAGGACACCAGTGGCTTAATATGCAAATATAGTACTTTCAATGGAAAACCCACATTTAAAGCATATTATTCTCTTATTTTCTTGCATTTCTGCTTAGAGATTTTTTTAAAAAATTCTATAAAGTCACAGTATTAACACCTTTTATATATTTATTTAATGTGCAATAAGAGGTTATTTTTATGTTATCCAGTATTTCTAGTAGAATAAGGCCTGTTAGACCTGGGATTTATTAACTCTGTCGCGCCATTTGTAATGTTCCTCTGGACAAACCGTATTTTACATAACACACACCATCTTAATAGACCCCCCTTACTAGCTGTAATTTACAGGCAGCTCTGAATCACGTATAAAAAGTAATATATCCACTCGTGATACAGTCATAAATCTAATCCGGGAGAACAAGCGTCCCAGGAGCATTTTATAATCCCCTGTGAAGAGATACGAGGGGCAGATGGGAGGTAAAAGAAGGACCACATGAAAAACTATTCACTTCAGCATCACACGACATTTAGAACATAGACATGAGCTCACCCGATGGAATGCATGTTCAGTACCGTGTCATGCAGAATATCTGCCATCACACATATGATGCGTGTGCATGCATGTACTGTGTCTCTCAGGCATCCGAGCACGTCTAGTATAAAATGCTTTTGTTTCATAACTGTATAAGAAAGAAAAAAATAAAAACAGACTTCTCACCCTAGTAAAGCTTTCTGTTTTTATTATTATTTTATATATATTTATATATATATATATGTTTTGTTCTTTGCCTTCTATAAAGGATTGATGTCTGACTGGCAGCTAAAATGTGCCGCTCAAGTTTTTTTTCACGGCTCCTCTCCTGGGTAAGAAGCCCCTATGTTCTATTGTTTTTCGTCAGCAAATTAATAATTGTTTGCTACCCGTCTCCCTGCCCAGGGTTCTGTAGAGTACTTGTTGGGCAACAGCTACTTTGGCAGACCTACCAACTGTCTCGCTCAAAGGGGTATAGTCCCGATTAGGCACCGCCATCCTGAGGGAATATGTTGGAAGGTGTTATTTACAGTAATGCTTCAAAGTTCTCCATATCTCAATTAGACTTGTTGATTATGTTCATGTGTATTTTGCAGGATGGCCAGCATTTCTGGAAGCAGCACATCTCTCTCAAATGTAAAATACACAGCAAACGAACGTCAAGAAAACAGGAAATCCCAGTACAATGAAGAGGAGGCTTTCTACTCTGCGTGTCGAGCTGCCTACCTGACTGTGTTTAAAAGCAGTTTGGATAGTATCACCAGTAAAGAGCAACTATGTTCAGGTATGTGTAGAACAGTGCACTGGATAGGGATTTCTCTTTCACAAAATAGGGGACTTGTCAAAATGTCCCCCTTCTTGCCCATTCGCTGCTTTATTTGTGAAAGATGGCATTGACAAAGTAATTTCAAACTTAAAGGGACTGTTTAGTGCCCAAAATGCATCTTCCAAATATTAAGGCATATTAATGTGCTTTCAAAGTACTTTAAAATGCTGCGTAAAAGTCCATTTCTTTTCTTTTTTCTTTTTTTTTTTGCTGAAGAGACCAATGAAAATAATTTAATTCAAATGAATGGAATTTCCTGTCTCTCTAGTGATGTCATCAGACAATGTATTGCACTGTTAAGAGATCCTACTGTGTACAAGGGCAAGGTCATTTAGAGGCCACACAATGAATTCAATTCAAGGAGCACAGGAAGTGACTAAATGAGTCATCATGTGTAATCATGAGACAAATATGAAAAATGTGATTTATGCAGAATGCCTGCATCAAATCACACTGGATAAAAAGTCTGTGCACTATACAAGCAGTGATCTTCATCTTGCACCAAGGTGATTTTGGGGACTAGAATGTGCCTTTAAAGCTAAAGTATGGATTTTTTTCCCCAACTCGGCTACTTTGGCCTTGCAATACTCTCTTTCACAAATAAATCCCTTGTTGTTGGACAGTTCTATAGAAGAAGTGGAATATTAACACATAATGTCATCTTTTTACCACTGACCTGCCCAATCCTTCTATGAATTAATAGAGACAAATATAAGGTATGCGGTCTCATTATCCAGTTCTAGGTGAGCCGGGCGAGCAGCCTCGCCACGATCTCTGCAATGAAACGAACGGTACATGACTGCTCCTTTAATAGAGGGTATTTTTTTGTTGTTGAGCTGGCGCAGTAAAGGGTTAATGGTGGAGGCGCTGGTACTGTTTCCGAGCTCTGGTATGTTGATAGAGAGATAAATCCTGATGACACGCGGGATTTCTTCGGTCGTGATAGCCTAATTACGCCATGGCTAGTTAAACAGGCGGTCACTTTCAGCAGATGTGCTTAGTCTAATGAAGGCTTTCAACATTATGGCAAAAGATTTCTTTTTTTCTTTGCCTCTTGCTAATGGCAGGTTGCTTATAATCCAGATTCAAAAATAGTATTGTAGAGAACAAATGTTATCGCCTTTCCGCCAGTTATGTCTTTCATCTCTTTCCATCAGCCACTTAAGCAATTGACCAATTATTATTTCGTGAGCCCCGTGTCAAGGTCAGAGGGAACAAGCAGTTAGAATACCACATATTTACTCTGCTTAGCTGTCAATTAGCACTGCTGGTACAATGCCAGACAGTATTACAGCAGTCTGCAGACAGCTTCAGGCCTAGCAAGACCCGGGTGTCCGCACTTCCATTTCACGAAAAATATACTCATCGTTGCTTTTATAAAAACGTAATTTTTATAGCATCATTTGGAGGAATATTACTTAATATTTGACTGCCCTTATTAATGTTTCTTCCGTTTAAGACCACATATGGTGTATAAATTTCATACAGCTGTACGATCAGAATTTTCCACATTGCTCTAGGAGGCGGAGCATGTCTGTTTGCGTCCAATAAACATTCATAAATGAACAGGCAAAAAACTGAGCAGACGTCCTGCAACACTCACAACCAAATACTTAAACCTGAGTAGTTTTGCCCTTTAGTGGTTACAGATTATGGCCGTCCCAATATCATTTTATATTTTATTATTTTTGTCTCCTCAGCTCTCCAGCATGCCGGTCGTAATCCTACACATAACATTCTCAATAAATACTGGACAGCGAGGACTAAAGAGTTACATTTTGATGATTTTTGTGCCATCCTGAGAAGAGAGAAACCTGCTACAAAAACAGATCTTTTGAAATCTTTTAAGAAGATCGATCTTAATAACAAGGGATATATCTTTTCCGATGACCTTCGTAAAATCCTCGCCACGGTGCGTACTGTAAACATTTCCTTGTTATTTACTCGTTATGTTATAACAGTTATTACAAAATTGTCCTGATTTATAAGCTGGCCCTTTTTTTTGTTAAATTCAGCGTGCAGCTTTTAATTGCGGTTTAGTCAATCAAGATAGCGATTGGGGAGCTGATTAAGCAGATCACTTGGAACTCCTATGGTAGCGCAGTCCGTCTTCTAATGCAGTCCGCCAGCTCGGAAGTGCTGTGAACTTTAGTTCCTCTCAGTTCCCCCGAATTTAAATTCTTATAATCGGGACAGTATGGTATTTGTAATAAGATGTGGCGCTCCTATGTGGTGCTTAGAAGATTAAAGGACCAGTCAACGTTTTTTTGCTAAGATCAAAATATAATTTAGACCCATGCGGGCAGTCTCTAGCATCCAATTGTGTAGCTGAGCATAATGAGAATTGCAGTCCTTTAGCCCTGGAGAAATAAACATGCATGAATAAAATAGACAAAGCTTTGTATAACGTTCCACACGTAGACAGGGTTCTATGGAATTCAACTCCCATGACGCTCGGCCAGCCAACAGTCCAAAGCAGCCTGAGTGCCCGATCGCCGTCTATTCCTCGGCCAGTCGCATTGCGTGTAATTGTTGCATGTGCATGGCGCAGACCCCCTGGCACATCCATCACGCGTGTTCATCACATTAGACTGTGATGGATTTCTCGCCGCATGGAAGCAGCCAGTGTTTGTTCAGTTATAAGACATGAAACATTAATGGGTTTTGGCCGTTTCTTTGGCGAGATAGAAAATGTTTTCCCCTCCTGTGTTTTAATGTATTAAAATGTTGGATGAATCATTCATGTATTTTCAGAAGGGTGAGAAGATGTCGGAGGAAGAAGTCAGCGCTGTATTGCGTTTGGCAGATGTTAACGGAAGCGGTAGGGTCGATTACAATAAGGTAGGTGAGGGACTGGACTTCTAACCAATCATTAAAGGACCCTGGTACACAGAGGATTGGAAATACAAATAGGCTTTTGGAAAATATATTTTTGATATTATTTAGGACGAAACCTGTAAACCTATACGTAACTGAAAGATTGAATCAAGTGTAGTCATTTAAATAGAAATTCTTTAATGAAAGACCCTTCTTTGCTCTGTATGGCTGTATCAGGTGGCGGACATGTTGTTTAGAATCTTTACTCTGTATAGCTTTATCAGGGGGTGGACATGTTGTTTAGAATGTTTACTGTGTATAACTCTATCAGGGGGTGGATATGTTGTTTAGAATCTTTACGCTGTATAGCTCTATCAGGGGATGGACATGTTGTTTAGAATCTTTGCTCTGTATAGCTCTATCAGGGGGCAGACATGTTGTTTAGAATCTTTGCTCTGTATAGCTCCTTTAGGGGGCGGACATGTTGTTTAGAATCTTTACTCTGTATAGCTCTATCAGGGGGCGGACATGTTGTTTAGCATCTTTACTCTGTATAGCTCTATCAGGGGGCGGACATGTTTAGAATATTTGCTCTGTATAGCCATATCAGGGGGGACAACATGTTGTTTAGAATCTTTGCTCTGTATAGCTCTACCTGGGGGCAGACATTTTATATATTGAATCTTGGCTCAGATCTTCATTCATCTGACCCAATATGTCTGCTCCCTGATGGAGCTGTACAGAGCAAACAGGGCTCAATAATGTATTCTTTCATTGAAGCATTTCTACACTTGATGCTATATTTCCATTAATCACAAGGTAATTTTTTGTCATTAGTTATTCTTTAAACTGATCAAAATGAATAAGGGCACAAGTTCTAGAACAAATTCCACAATTTGAGAAATAATCCCCAAAAAACATAAATAGGAGAAATAACTAAATCTAAAAATATATTTTTTTCAAAACACTTTTTAACTGGAACTCTTTTTAACATGCGCAACATAATATAACATTAGTATTTATTTATATAGCGCCAGCAATTTACGTGGCGCTTGGTACTGAGCGTAAAGTGGAACATCATACTATATTAGGCGAACAAAGACAGACTGATACATGTGGTAGAGAGCCCTGCTCACAAACTAGAGGATTCATAGTTTAATAGATAATAATAATATATTGAGGCCAATTTAGAGTTTTGTTGATTAATGTGAAGATTTAGAGAATTTATGAGCAATATTGCAAGGTTGTGTAACTCCTGTGCACGTGAGACCGGAGTTGTAATTTTGTAATGATGTTTTTTTTCTCCCCTTTAATTCCGTGTGACTCCGAGATTTACATGGTTCTCATTTGCGTAGTTCTGCAGCACATTCGTGGATGTTTGCGAGCAATGCTCCAACGTGGCGGCAGACAGGATGGAGGGTGATAGCAAAGCCAAACGACAGCAGTTTGGAAGTCAAATTGAAAAATCACCAGAACGCTCTGCGTCCCCCTCAGCCAAACCCTCCCCTAGGAACTCCAGATTTCCTGAAACCGATACCACGCCAAGGAAAGGTAATGATCCTCCCACTCAGCTCGCAGCATTTGCCTGGTGGCTGGGAGGGGAAAAGCAACATTTCAAAGTGTTTCAGAAAGCAAAAAGTAACGTATCCCAAATGATAAATACACTTATAATGTGTGCTACATTTATTACACAGGAGTCTGTACAGAGCAGACATATAATAATACCAGGTGAATGATAACTATACTTGCAATGTGTGCATACATATATTACACAGGAGTCTGTACAGAGCAGACATATAATAATACCAGGTGAATGATAACTATACTTGCAGTGTGTGCATACATATATTACACAGGAGTCTGTACAGAGCAGACATATAATAATACCAGGTGAATGATAACTATACTAGCAGTGTGTGCATACATATATTACACAGGAGTCAGTACAGAGCAGACATATAATAATACCAGGTGAATGATAACAATACTTGCAATGTGTGCATACATATATTACACAGGAGCCTGTACAGAGCACACATATAATAATACCAGGTGAATGATAACAATACTTGCAATGTGTGCATACATATATTACACAAGTCTGTACAGAGCAGACATATAATAATACCAGGTGAATGATAACTATACTTGTAGTGTGTGCATACATATATTACACAGGAGTCTGTACAGAGCAGACATATAATAATACCAGGTGAATGATAACTATACTTGCAATGTGTGCATACATATATTACACAGGAGTCTGTACAGAGCAGACATATAATAATACCAGGTGAATGATAACTATACTTGCAGAGTGTGCATACATCTATTACACAGTAGTCTGTACAGAGCAGACATATAATAATACCAGGTGAATGATAACTATACTTGCAATGTGTGCATACATATATTACACAGGAGCCTGTACAGAGCAGGCAGATAATAATACCAGGTGAATGATATCTATACTTGCAGTGTGTGTATACATGTATTACACAGGAGCCTGTACAGAGCAGACATATAATAATACCAGGTGAATGATAACTATACTAGCAGTGTGTGCATACATATATTACACAGGAGTCAGTACAGAGCAGACATATAATAATACCAGGTGAATGATAACAATACTTGCAATGTGTGCATACATATATTACACAGGAGCCTGTACAGAGCACACATATAATAATACCAGGTGAATGATAACAATACTTGCAATGTGTGCATACATATATTACACAGGAGTCTGTACAGAGCAGACATATAATAATACCAGGTGAATGATAACTATACTTGCAGTGTGTGCATACATATATTACACAGGAGTCTGTACAGAGCAGACATATAATAATACCAGGTGAATGATAACTATACTAGCAGTGTGTGCATACATATATTACACAGGAGTCAGTACAGAGCAGACATATAATAATACCAGGTGAATGATAACAATACTTGCAATGTGTGCATACATATATTACACAGGAGCCTGTACAGAGCAGACATATAATAATACCAGGTGAATGATAACTATAATTGCAATGTGTGCATACATATATTACACAGGAGCCTGTACAGAGCAGACATATAATAATACCAGGTGAATGATAACTATACTTGCAATGTGTGCATACATATATTACACAGGAGACTGTACAGAGCAGACATATAATAATACCAGTTGAATGATAACTACACTTGCAATGTGTGCATACATATATTACACAAGTCTGTACAGAGCAGACAGATAATAATACCAGGTGAATGATAACTATACTTGCAATGTGTGCATACATATATTACACAGGAGTCTGTACAGAGCAGACATATAATAATACCAGTTGAATGATAACTACACTTGCAATGTGTGCATACATATATTACACAGGAGTATGTACAGAGCAGACATATAATAATACCAGGTGAATGATAACTATACTTGCACTGTGTGCATACATATATTACACAGGAGTCTGTACAGAGCAGACATATAATAATACCAGGTGAATGATAACTATACTTACAGTGTGTGCATACATATATTACACAGGAGTCTGTACAGAGCAGACATATAATAATACCAGTTGAATGATAACTACACTTGCAATGTGTGCATACATCTATTACACTGGAGTCTGTACAGAGCAGACAAATAATAATACCAGGTGAATGATAACTATACTTGCAGTGTGTGCATACATATATTACACAGGAGTCTGTACAGAGCAGACATATAATAATACCAGGTGAATGATAACTATACTTGCAGAGTGTGCATACATATATTACACAGGAGTCTGTACAGAGCAGACATATAATAATACCAGGTGAATGATAACTATACTTGCAATGTGTGCATACATATATTACACAGGAGTCAGTACAGAGCAGACATATAATAATACCAGGTGAATGATAACTATACTTGCAGTGTGTGCATACATATATTACACAGATTGAGAGGGATGGCAAAACAAAACAGTCTAAAATTAAACTAGTTTTCTCCAAGACGGTTTCAACGGCTCCCTCCATTCTGGCCTGTTGTATCGTTGCTTGAAAAGGTAACGTTTCCCGGGACAGAGCACATTTGAAATCATCCGAATATGCTGCTTTACTTTCTGATGATTGAATGAATATGCATTTGTACAAAATTTTTGTTTTCAGCTGAAAGTAAATCTTCGAGACCTTCATCAGGACGAAGCTACAAAGCGACCGTGTCCACAGTGATCAACATGGCGGCTGCCAGCGCCAGAATCTCCAAGTTGTCCGAGCCCAGTAACCTCCAGGTAATAGGAATGCTTCTCTGCCTGTATGCGGCTTTCTACAAGGGAATGGTGAAGCCAAATTCTTTATTTTTAATATAATGGGATAAAATAACTTGATTGGCAACTGGGTCGGCAAAAACAGCACCACAGAGTAATCGGGAGGCAAACAAGAAGGTGGGCACGGCGAGATTCTGATGAATGTAGTCGGAATTCGCTTTCAGCACCACCTACATTTACTCTAAGTGGCCTCATCTGACAAAGGGGATCCCAGAACAGTCCTCTGCAGAGCAGCCCATCGCAGGGGTCCGCAATCGGGTACAGAGGATAGGATGTTCGATGTCCTCCTACGGGCGTTTAAGCCCAGTATGATAGGAAGGCGTAGGACATCGTGGGGTCGCCAAGGGGTTAACAAAGATATGCAGTGTGATAACATTTATTTCAGCACCCCCTGCAGGGGTTAAGTGTTCTATATAAATTGATAAACTGCATCTTGTACCCAGATACATGGCCACGTGCTCCCCCCTTCTCCCACGCCGGTATTGATTTTTATTTAGAAGCTTGGTTTTAGTTACTATGATAAATCACTTGCACGCCGGCCCCCGTGGGGGGTACATCAAAGTCTTTTTCCAGAGTCAATATTTGCAGAGTGTTAATATTGATCTTTGTTCTGTTGCCTTTTGGTTTTTGTTCCTTTTACTTTGATTTTACTAGGATTTTTTTTTTTTTTTTTGCTGTTATTTTCTCCCTTCTTTCCTCCACCTAAAATAATAGCTACAAATATTGAACTCATAAAGTGTAAACGGCACGGTCGCCCCTTCATGGGCCCCCCGGGGCCCCTCTGCAGCAAATAAAACGAATGTGGAAGAATAGCTGGAAATGCTGCTCTCATGGCTCTCCCGAGAAACGTTCTTCTGTCAAATAACAACTTCGGGTTTGTTTTGGGCCCCAACGACCTTTAAATCGTAAATTGCTTGACAATTACATTTTTTCTGCATTAAATTTTAAAAAGCTGCTATTTCTCGGAAATCTGCGCCCGGTGCCTCGGAAATGGTGGCTGATTGAGAATCCTTTAGGTCTTTTGCGCTGCTTGGTTTTATGACTCTACGTTTTTAAGTCCATTTCTCATAAACAGGAAGAAAACTAGACCAAAACGCAGTTTAAAACATCACTGCTGTAAAGATATATGAACGGGTTCACCTAGAACCAGTACTTATATCTTATGTGCTATGATTCATATAACACGTGTGCCCATTACCGGGGCTCAGTTACCTAAACATTGTTCATAGTGGGACATTGCAATAGGAGAATTGCACAGATTAAGAGAAAAATGGGATTTAAATATACCCTGGTTAGGACATCCCCTGTGACCTGAGGAAACTACTTTCTGTGGGAAATGTGTAATTAACATTTAAAGCCACAAGATGGTGTCACAACCAGTAGGCTCCTTAGATACGTTTAAAAAACCCTTTCCTCTTCACTCATTCATTTGCTTGCAATTCTGCTAACAAAATCCGTTTACTTGATCATTTATTTATTTTGTATGTTCGCGGTATAAATTATGATGCGGTGGCAGAAGTGGGATTTAACACCTGCAATCGATAATTGCTTTGTTTCTCTGTACTGTACCCAAAATCCGACTTTAATCAATTTCCAATGTGCCATCACCAATTAATTCAAGCAGGCTGTCCCCAGTGACCCAATTTACAGTTTTTCTGTAGTTTTATATTAAAAATAATTTAAACAATCAGTCACATCAGTACACAGGAGGTGGGCTGGCTCTCTGCAGCTCCCCTTTAAGAAAAGGCTGTTAGTTGACATTACTGTGGAATTAGCCTCTCTCTCTGTTGAACTGTTTGACGCACTGATAGTATCTAATAATCTAGTGATCTGTTTTTGCCCCCATTAGGACTGGAATTTGGCACAATCGAAAGGATGCTTCTTTCTGGAGGACAATGGTGACATCGTCAGTCATCACTATAAGCTGCAAGTCCCCCAAAAAGCCACCGTCTTTCTGAAGATCAAACCTTATAACCTCAGTAAAGTGGAAGGTACGTATTGGAAAAGAGATTGGCCAATGTATTGGATACACTGCCCTCTAGTGTTGGATTGTAAAAATCATATCAAATACAAACTAAACCAACTTCTACAATAAAAGTAATAATCCTAAGATGAATTGTGTTTGCGAAGGATTTATATATACTTGGGTTTTGAATTAAATGTCTTTAAAAGCACGCTTTTCGGTCCTAAATTTTTTTACATGCTTTTATTCATAAATCAGGCTCTCTACAAAACATTCATTCAAAATGGTTACTGAAAATATCGGCAAGCTTTTCTAAAAGCATAGCCCCCTCTGCATTCAGCACTTGGCATTCCATGCTGCATTAGGGGAAATGGTGATGCATTAGGCCCTCTGTGCACAAATTCTTTTTTTACTGGATTTACAGGTAAAACCTTGATACACGCTGTAAACACAGATACACACGTGTTTACCACTCAGCTGACATGCAGGCCCAGGCTGACCCTATCAGTGTGCCCCAATTAGCGCGTGGGCTAGCCCAAAGCCAAATGAGCTTACACTCTATCTCTGCTAGTGCAGACAGAGTCTTTTGCGTTTTAATGTCACCATCAGAGAGTCCCCTCATGCTATGTCAGAAGTGAAAAAGAAAGTTTAAAGTCCTGTGTGAAAATATTTGAAGTTCGATAAGTCACATTTGTTATGTGTCTAGCCTGGGACTCTCTGAGTGACACATGATTAGTTAGTGAGTTGTTACTCTGGGGGGGGGGGGGCTGATCCACATTGGACAGAATCAGTAATGTGCCTGTTTGTTTCAGGGAAGCTTTCCTGGTGGATGTCCGTGGACACGTCATTATACATCATGAGAGAGGGTGACACTAAGTCCGATCCTCAGCTTGTGGCCTTTGCAGAGCTGAGGAACAAAGAGGCAGGTATTCTCTTATTCTCATATGTTATCAGCATCACGGTGAACATGTATTATCACTGGAACCTCAGAAGGAGCAATAGATACTTATTATAACTCGAACATACTTAGTGCTAGTCATTAAGGACTGTATTCATGAAACAAGGATTATCAGACTTAAAGGGACTGTCTGGTGCACACAATACATCTTCCAAATATTAATGCATATTAATGTGCTTTCAAAGTACTTTAAAATGCATGTTTTACATTTTGCATTGCTTAAAATATCAAATGCTTACAGCTAGAAGCCAGGACTGCCCACACTAGCTGAGTAAAAATATTTTCCTCTTTTCTTTTTCTTTCTTTTTTTGCTGCAGGAACTAATGAGAATAATTTCATAAAAATTGATGTATTCAATTGGTGTATGGAATTTCCTGGCTCTCTAGTGATGTCTGTGTGACTGTGTTGCACTGTTAAGAGATTCTCTTGTGTATAAGTCCATGTCTGTTACAGTCCACACAATGTATTCTATTCCAGCAGGAAGTGATTAAATGAAACAAAACCTTATATCCTCAGTGTCTATATAATCAGTGCTGCCGCACCTGCAGTAAACATGCAGAGTAATCACTGGGGGAGGGCTTGTATCGTCTACATTCACAGTATTATCCATGCTTCGGTGACAGTGTAAAAATGCATAATCTGCTAACGATGAATTTGGCTTTCTTGCAGACATTTGGTTGGCGAGGAGAACTCGCACCCGGAGTTTATTACATAATCCCATTTACCACCGGGTGTCGATTACAGAAAAAAGGAAAACAAAATACAAAAGATGCTCAGCTGGTATCTAGAGACAGAAACGAAGATTTGATTTTAACACCAGAATTTAGGTGAGCATTGGGAAATTCCAATAATTCCAGATATGACCTCCCTGGGTGGTATAGAGGATCATGGAACAGGGAAAATAGGCAGCTTTGCAGTTCCGAATGAGAGGCACGGCTTTGTAGGCAGCCATTGTGAAATGGAATGTCTGACCTGCTGGTCTCTCATTGGCTGCTCAGTGTTCTAATGGGAGGATACAGAAACTTTCAATAAAACAAAATGCAGGATGCATGTATACATAAACAGACAAATTATAGAACAACCAAGACAGGACTAAAAAAAATAAAAACACAGGCAGAATATGTATAGTTATACTTGTTAATTTTAATAAAGAAAAACTGGAGTGCTAGGGTAAATGTCTAAAATATATGTATATGAAAAATATGAATACTCATTATTTTAGACATTTACCTTAGCTCTACAGTTCTTCTTTATTTTTTGTTTGCACTTTAATTGGGAGGTAGTTGGTTGCCTTTTTCTGTGAGCTGCAGGATTTGTGTGTTATTTATCACAATCTGTTAGTTCCGTCACTATCACGTTTTGCCTATTATTTTATTTGCTATTTTAATGGTTCAATGGAGTTGTCAGCGTATAGTGGTCTGTTAGTCAAGTTAAATTTACACCTAAAAATACAATCAACCCAAATCTATTTTTGTAACTCACTCTTCTAGAAATCCACCGGGTCCCATATACCGTAATAACTCCAGGAAAAAAAACGATTGATCACACAGCACAGGGATAAATATTTTTACAAAAATGTGCCATAATGTGTCACATTCTTTTATAATTTTTAGGGACAAGTCCACTAAAAACAAGACTCAGAATTTTAATCTAATAAGTGTTTAATTTATAATCAAGAGTATAACTATTTCAAACAAATGTGCTATAATGTGTCAAATACTTTTATATTTTTTAATCACACATTTTTGAAATAGTTATACTCTGATTATAAATTAAACACTTAATAAATTAAAATTATGAGTCTAATAATCACTAAGATTTGATCTTTTTAGATGTTTTCACTACTATTTAGTAGACTTGTTCCCAAATAATGTTTTCCTTCATAATGTTATATGGAACAAAGTTTTTGAAAATAAACTGATTCCTTTTAAATATAACACTGTCAGATCAAATCAAGAGATTCTATCTTACTTGAATGAAAGAAGGTCACATTCGTAAAATATGTTTTACTGCACATTGTCACTTTCATTTGCTGGCGGGTGTTGCTTGATATTAAAGTTTTACAGTTTGTA
Source organism: Pelodytes ibericus (assembly GCA_036172795.1). Lineage (NCBI taxonomy): Eukaryota > Metazoa > Chordata > Amphibia > Anura > Pelodytidae > Pelodytes > Pelodytes ibericus. The sequence goes on from CM069865.1 coordinate 7,185,808, forward strand.
CACATGGTTATGGCTTGACAAAGGCCCGGCAGGGTAGCATCGGTGCCCCCGGCTCTTCCACATGAAGCTGCAAACAATTGATTATGAAGAACTGAATTATGTGAAACGCATTGGGCATCTTTGTGTCGTAGATCCCTTCTCTTTTCTTTGCTCCTTAATACATTACTTGGTTTGGGTGGCATTCTGACTGCTCCATTATAGCCGGGATAATGCAGGTGTTTTTTCTTCTACGCGGAATCAGTACTTTTTTTATAAATACCCATAATCCTAATTCAACAGTAAATATCAATTTTTTTTTTTTATTTTTTCCTGTTTTTAAGGGAGTGTAGTGCTGGTACCACTGATCAATTAGTGCATGAAGGGACGATAATTATTATAAAATATATATATATATATATATATATATATACTGATAAGCACTGGTGGATGATATATGCAATTATAACCACTCGTTGCAACTTACTGGAAATCAGAGTCCCCGAGATGTAAAGAGGGTGTTACAGCACACTTCTGGTGCTTCAAACATTTTCGCTCCCTCCCCCCACCGTTCAGCAAGCTTTAGCTTCTTCCAATTGGGGTGATGGGGGCATGTAATGGACGTGTTGGGGGTATGCAATGTGTCGTTGAGGGTGCCATGGGGGTGATGGTGCATTTAGTGTGTATGCAGTGTGGGTGATGGAGGCATGTAATGGAGTTATTGGGCATTTAATGTGTGTGCAATGTGGGTGATGGGGCATGTTGTGGGTGTGCAACGTGGGTTATTGGGCATGTCGTAGGTATGCAACGTGGGTGGGGGGTGCCCACATTTTGTCATCCTAGGGCAGCACAAAACCAAGATATGCCACTGGTTCGATCTATACATTGTATCGCTCAAACGCTCTACAAAGTACAGTGCAAAAAAATTCTCTGTGTATATACCTTTCTATATATTACACTGCCGTCCAGCTCTATGTAATAATAAAACGCTTGGTTCATATTCCTTTTGTCTCCCATGATTTAGATCCGCTTTATCGGACATGTTTGATATCATTGATTTAGATGGGAATGGATTTCTTAGCCTGGAGGAATATAATTTCTTCGAGCTTCGAACCAGCGGTGAGAATTGTGACGAAGAGGCCTGGGAGGTTTGTAAAGGTGTGTTCTCTGTTCACATTCTGGATTATTTTTTTTCTGTATTTTATACACCTTTCCCAGAGTTGTCACTTTTTTTTTTTTGTATTAATGAAGTCGCTTAGTACAGTTATTTAACCAAAAAAAAAAAAGCATGTTATTCAGAGAACAGATTTAAATCCGCGGCTCTACGTTCTTTGTAATACATGCTATATAGCAGGCTGTGAAACGGCCACTAATTCTGAGAAAAGCATTAGCATTTTTATGGTTCTATTAAGAATGCATTAGAATTGAATTACTTTTCTTTTAACCTTTCCGCAAGATGTTGGGGAGGAAAAAAAAAAAGCCTTTGGCATAAAGGCCATCCGCTTTAAACATTTATTATAATATGACCTTAATATCACCTGGGTATAGTGCAGCTCACTCTCCCAGAAGAACGGCCCGGCCGACTCCCCACTGCAGAAGGAAGCATGCTAACAGGAACCCGCGGCTTACAGGAGAATTACAATATACAGGTTTATAGTCACATGCACAATCCAAATCCGCTGCATCTTACCACATCACATTTCTTTTATTACATATACAGAACATAGGGCTGTATTCATGAGAGAGGGGATGGACAAGTGAATTTCAAACTCCAGGATAAAGTAGCCGAGTTGGAAAAATTCTCCTATTTTTTTTCCAACTCGACTACTTTGGCCTTGAGTTTGAACAATTGCCCCCCCCAAATGCAATCATAATTTTCTGTTGTACTTGACTTCTATTTCTTTTTTTATTATGGGTTTTGAGATACCAAACAATAAATAACTAATGTAATACGTACAGTGACAAGACCCCATGTGGCTCGGTGACTGGTCTCATTCACCGAGCCTGTGAAGGAGGAGGAAAGTCTGGAGTACAGTATTTGTATGAGATCTGCACACTCCTATTACAGCTAAATCTGCATTAGGCTGGTTACATGAAACACTTCAAGATGAGTTCGGGATAACAGATTGTCCATTTAAATGTACGGAATGGTTTATTAAGACACACTTATAATAACCCCTCATCTCCAAAAGGCTTTAGCGAGAGGTTTGGTGATAAATAGCCCGTCTCATGGACTTCCGTACGTCTGAGATTTTAACATCTTTTCCTCTTTTAAGCTGCCTCTAAAATATGCAATTATTTTGGCCATTTCGCGATCCCTTGTAATAAAGGCCGGAGCAGACAGGTTATGCTTTTATTAAAGATACCGCTCTTGGGTATTCTTTTTTTATTATTTCTGGTACAGTAAAAATTATAGGTGTCCTTGGTGGAAATTACACCTCTCGCAATAAAAGCACAATTATCATCTCTAATAAGCACCATGGACTCTATACATTGTTAATTCAGTTGTTCTAATTAAATCAAATTGGCGATTTTTCATTTTCACTCTATGCCACCATTAAATGATAAATATGTCACTTGAGGGCAAGGATTTACTGGTCACCAATTGTACTTATAGAATCGTGTCTGACCCAGCACTGATCCACTATAATCCCCATGATCCTTACCCCAATACTGATCCACTATAATCCCCATGATCCTTACCCCAACACTGATCCACTATAATCCCCATGATCCTTACCCCAACACTGATCCACTATAATCCCCATGATCCTTACCCCAACACTGATCTACTACAATCCCCATGATAATCATGAGCTAAGGATCATGGGGATTATAGTGGATCAGTGCTGGGGTAAGGTTCATGGGTATTGTACTGATCCACTATAATTCCCATGATCCTTACCCAAAGACTGATCTACTACCATTCCTTTGATCCTTACACCAACACTGATCTACTATAATACCCATAGATTATTAAAGGGAGGACTGGCAACTTTTGTCCATTGGGAAAAAACAGTTTACTTACTGTGCAACTTTATCAGTCAAACCATTATAATAAGATATAGACGATATGTAAGTACAGAGATTGATAGGCAGAAAATTGGATAGAAAGTTTGCCGTACTGGGGCATTTAGAAGGGAAAAGTGGTGCATCCAATGGTGTATCTTGTTTTTGTGCTGCCCTAGGCAGACAAAATTCGGGCTCCCCCCCATCCACGTTGCACACCCACGTGCCGCCCCCCAGAGGCATACAGGGCAAGTGCCGCCCTAGGCACTGGCCTTATTTGCCTTGCGCTAAATACAGCGCTGGGTGCATCCCCAGCCTATGGGGTCAGGTTAGACAGCTAACTAGGGAGGCAGTTGCCCCTTGTTGCTTTTGCCAGCCCTACCCTATTGGTCTTTTCTCCAGAAGAGGCTTGAATCATACCCATTACATATTTGTTTTCACATGAACCATTCTAAAACTTAATTACCAGCTCCAACCAGCAACCAATCAGAACCTCATCCACACTGACCATTTCCACCATGGAAAAGGGAGGAAATGAGGTAATACGCCCACTGTGCCCAGAGAAATATTACTGTAAGTACAGGTTTGGTAGATGTTTTTTGCTGATGTTGGTTAAAAGAACAGATTTAAAATACTGTATCTTGATGCAATGAACACTTCTGATGACCGAACCAATTTATATTTAAAACGAATAACTCCATGAAATGGTCTGGGGCCGCCTTTTCTGTTTTTCTCACTGACAGAAAACTTTGAAACGAACAAAAATGAATTAACCCGACAGGGATTTTTGGATCTTAATCTTATGGAAGCCAATGACCGTGAAGGGGATCCCACTGACCTCTGGGTGACATTGCAGTCCATGGGTTACAACAAAGCACTGGAGATCACCCAGGTAATCAGCCGAAATTACACTCCGATCTGATCAGCTGCTAAGTGGCTGTTAGTGGAGCAGTGGCTTACATCTTTGCCAACAGGATCATTTATACGGTCTATGCACAGTTTGCTTCCCACTGTTCACAGGCAGCTTTGGTTTTAAGCAGTATATGGCTTAAAATATATACATCTTAAAGAACCAGCTCCAGACACCCGATATCTGCAGTTGGGGTCACATAATTTCTCTTGATGTCACGTAACCCTTCCAGCATACATTGTGTTAATATGTACCTCCCAGAAATCTCGACAGTGGTATGAGTCCCTGGGGGCAGGGCTTGGTATAGGAAGTATCAGCGCTACTGCATATGTTGGGTTGTCAGACAGCCTTGTATAAGAACATTTCTTAACCTGGGGAAAACACAATGAATATAGCAAAGGCTTGGACCTCAAGGTACACATCCTGGCTGATCAACCACAGCCCATGTGCAACGGGGCAAACAAACCTTACACATAACAGGGACGGTAAAAAAGTGAGTCAAACTTTAATAGAAGGTGGAGAAGGTCCTTTCTAAAAGGGGGCTGCTGAGCCAGCAACCTGCAATTAATGAAAGTGATGATGTCAAAACCCAGGATGATGTCGGCAGCACTGAGAGCTTAGTGACCTGAATGTTCCCGTCTGTCAGGCGTTTGACTGTTTAATTCTATTTATCGCATGTGCTGCTCTGCATCTGACCCACTTTTGCTTTGTACACCAGGCGTGTCCATTCGTTATCGACGTCTACGCTGACAGATGCAAGCCGAGACTGAAGCCCGTCAGCCTGGAGTCCAGCAATAGACAGCTCCACAAGGCGGTCTGCCAGTCCGTCATCCTGAAGGGCGATGCCAAGAATGCAGAGGGATATGAAGACGTGATGATCTACACGTACAAGAACGACTCCCGCATCAGTTCAGTGATTGAAAACAAGGTATTGATCTTCCATGTTAAAGGCACGGTCAACCTAAACATTACTCATACTGTGACTGTACAGAGTGAAATCGTGATCTCTGATCATTGCGGTAGCAGAATTACAGCAAATGCATCAAACAAGAGACAAATATGCTTTAAATCACAACTGGCTTGATATGCAAATGAACTGCTTTTCAATGGGAAATGTGTAATTTGCATATCAAAGAACAATGTGAGGTCATAAGCAGAAGACGCCACAGTCACATTTAAAACACATTTTTACCTTTTTTTAGGCATTTGCTGCAGTTTGACCAGGATAATGTAGAGATTATTATTTATCATTTTTTATTCTGTTGACGTTTGAAGCAGTGTTCATCTTTAGAATCCCTTTAACATCTCGAGGAACATCGAAATACATTTCACCTCACTGGTTAGCGGCCTAACGTGCATCATTAAACGTTACACAGCAGCACTGTGGCTTCGTTGGGGGTGGTGTTTAAAGATGGCAGCCAGGCAGATCCTGGCGCTGTCTGCGTGTGCTCCCAATAGAGGTCGGGATTTGCCTCTGCCGGTCCCGAATGTCCTAGGTTAGTGTCAGAGTATCTACAACACAAGCCATGTAAAGAATCAAGATGAATAAAATCACCATTACCCCTATACATAATGAACACTGATTACACCTTCACTATGCTTTACAGTGTGCTAGTCTCTATACGTAACCCCCATTGTGTCTATACTGTGTTCTGGCCAGACTACTACCCCACACATGGGTGAAAACTCTACTTTAATTCCGGTTTGCACTGTACCGCACTTACAAATGTATTTTTCCGCTGGAGCATTGCATGCTGGGAGTTGTAGGCCATTCATGCAGGAAATGAACTTCAGGCAGGACTACTGTTTAACCCATCACATCTGGTGACGTATAGAATAAATGAGGTACGGGTGTAGGATATTATTATCAGATCTGCTGCTACCTCTGTAGGGTATGAAACTAATACACAGCTTTTTTCATGAAATCCAGAATTGACAAGTAGCTTTTAAATGCTACATGTGTTTGCGTTTGGAGCCTGCACAGAGAATTAATTTATTAAAGGGACTGTTTCGAGCCCAAAATGCCATCTTCCAAATCTAAATGCATACTAATGTGAATAATTTCATCCAAATGGATTTTCCTGTCGCTCTAGTGATGTCATAAGACAATGTGTTGCACTGTTAAGAGATCCTATTACTGTGTACAAGAGCAAGGTCACTTAAAGGCCACACAAAGTATTCAATTTGAGGAGCACAGGAAGTGCTCCTTGAATTGAAACAAAACTTTATATATAACATGCAGAGTAATCACTGGGGGAGGGCTTGAGTCAAATATTACAAATGTGATTTATGTAGAATGCCTTCATCAAATCACACTGGGAAAAAAAATCTGTGCTCTATACAAGCAGTGATCTTCATCTTGCACCAAAGTAAGTTTGGGGGCCAGACTGTCCCTTTAAAGCATGTGCACAGCACCCTGTGTTCTGTATCTCATGTCTGTATGTATCCCCTGTACCTTTCAGTCACACAGTAAGGTGGTAATTCATGTGAATAATGAGCAGAGTAAGAACTGTTCCAGCAGCCGTGGACTGAACGTGTTTGCAGTGGAAGTGCCACCAAAGGCCACCATGGTAAATGTCTTGTTTATTTGGTTCTATTTTGGGGGGGGAGGGATCGATCCCCCTTTTTTCAGTATGCCGTTTTGGCAGATGGCAGTCTAAAGCCTAAACAGGCCATTCCACCAACAGTAACATAGTAACATAGTAATTTAGGTTGAAAAAAGACACAAGTCCATCAAGTTCAACCCTTCTACCTATCATTACAGCTTTTGATCCAAAAGAAGGCAAAAAACCCCTAAGGAAGCTATTTAGAATTTTGCCTCCTGGGGAAAAAATTCCTTCTTGACTCCAAAGGGCAATCAGATTTCTCCTTGGATCAATAAGCTCTTTTATTAATGCTTATTCTATTATTATTAGCCCTGGATGTTCTGCTTTTCTAAAAAAACATCCAAACCATTTTTAAATGCATCTATTGTGGTTGCTAGCACTACCTCTCTTAGCAGTGAGTTCCATAACTTTATTGTCCTTACCGTAAAGAATCTCTTCCTTTGCTGTCTATAAAATCTTTGCTCTTCCAGTCCCAGGGGGTGACCTCTTGTTCTTTGTACATTTCTGTTAATGAACAGGTCACTGGAGAGCTCTTTATATTGGCCCTGCAAATATTTATATAATGTTATCATATCCCCTCTAAGACGCCTTTTTTCTAACGTATATAAATTCAATTTTTTAAGTCTCTCTTCATAACTAAGATCCTCCAATCCCCTTATTAATTTTGTAGCTCTCCTTTGCACTTTTTCTAGTTCCTTAATATCCACAGTATAGACCCAGACATGAAATAATATAATACAAGTGCAGCTTATACGAAGGAAGGCAGACTCCACGGCGGGCTCACAGCAATATACAATATATAGGAATGATAAAGCAATATATCCCTGCAATGTGCTACAGGTTAAATAACGACAACAGAAGAGACATATCTGCAATCACTGCCTGTGTTTGAAGGTGCGGGGTAACCCTCTGGACAGTAAAGGGTTACAGTGATACAGTCAGTAACCCCCAAGTCAACGCATTGATTCAGACAATGTAAATAAAGGAAATGTGAGAGAGAGAGGAGCCAGGTACAGAGTTCTTGTTTGAGGACTTGGCACTGTGAGTCACAGTGCCATGGATCGGGGACTGCTGGTCTATGCTCCTCAGACCGGCGGGTGTTGGAGCACTGATTTTCCTAATGTTTGGCAGATATTTATAGTTTTGATATTTAAGGTGGTCTGTTACCCCCTGTGTGCACCTTCCCCTGGGTCCGCTGGGATTTTCTGGGGATTACTGGCAGGTTATCATTGGAACTCTTTGCTGGATGATCTGGGTGACATTATTACAGAGGGTTACCCCACACCTTCATACACAGCATTGATTGCTCCCAGGAGTGTAAGAGTCTCTCTTATGTTACCGGATTTGTATACTCAGTGTATATTTATATATTACACTATAGGGATTTTCATGAAATGGTGAGTTCTGGGGAATTGTACATTTCCTCTCGCCAATTTAACACTACATTGGAACAAACCTGGGGTCTTGGCTAAGTGGGGGAAACTCATCCGTTTAGTCCCTGCACAATGTATAGTCACTCACCTTTATGAGTGGGTATGTGTCTGTCTTCTGTGGTTTTGGAGATGCCAGTATAACCTGAACAGTAGTGTTGGGGAGTATTTATTTCTTTTCCTTATCTATATGTGCACTGTACCTTTCCTTATTTTATATTTAGTTCCACCTGCAGTGTCCAAGAAAATGTATAGCATCATGTACAGAAAAGAAAAAAATCTGTTCTTATCACATTTTTCCCCTCAATACTTCCTATTGCCAAGACAGCAGTCCTGTCTCACTCGCCCCAATCCCTTCCTTCTTGTGTCCCTTCAAAGCTTGCAATGCTGGCCGAAGCCACGCCCCAATGCATTCCAAGCACTTGAAACTGCTGAGTTCGAACGAGAAGGGCTGATTCCACAGTTATGGCTAATGTCAGCAATTTCTCAGAGGGGAGCATGAAAACTGCAGAGGAAGTCAGCCCACCTCCTGTGTACTCCCTCTCACTCAAGAGCTTGGCTGAAAGCCACACCCCCTGCATTCCAAGCCAGCCCCGCCTCCTTGGTACTCCCTCTCACTGATTTCATTGAATTTAGTAGCCCCGGTGATATTATTTTCATTGTAAAACTACAGGAGAACTGGAACATGTTTTAAAGTAAAAAGAAGTGCATTTTGCATATATTAAACACACATACAACATAGAATACAAACTAGATGTACTTGCCCCTATAAAGGTAAACCCCATGCATAGATCAGGGGCACAGATGAGATTTAACCTCATTACCCAGCTTTATCCTATAGCTAAAAATGACAATACGCTATCAGCTTCAGTCTATTCAAACAATCTTATTATAATACAAAATGTTCTGTGACATCCGCTAATTAGCCATATCCTCTGATTACAGGTCTCTCAGCACGTCATGCCAGTTAACGAGCGACAGGAATGGCTGTATCACTGCACACAAAGCATCATTGGCAACTGAGCTTTTAATACAACCAAACATGCCAATATACACCAAGCTTTTTATTTTCTGTCTAATCGATTTCATGTTCTTTAATAATTGAAATTATATTTTTTCCTAATATTAAACATATTTGAATTCTTGCACTTGTGTGTGTTTTTATAATCCATGTCTTACAATGAAGCTTAATGTCCAAAAATACTAGGAACGCAAAATAAACGGTTTCCCAACAAAAAAAAAAAGAAAAATAATATAATTTGTAATATTGTTAATAAATAATAACAAGTAACTTAAAGGACAACTATAGCAAAAAGTTTTGTTTAACTGAAAGATGGCATCAAGTGTAGACATTTTATATAGAAATGCTTTAATGAAAGAATACAAATTAAGTACATTATAGAGCCATCTTTACTCCATATAGCTCCACCAGGAGGCAGACATTTTGTTTAGAATCTTTGGTCAGATCTTTGTTCATCTGAACCAAGGTGAATGAAGATCTGACCCAAGATTCTAAACAACATGTCTGCCCCTGAGAGAACAATATGGAGTAAAGATTCTAAACAACATGTCTGCCCCCTGAGAGCTATATGGAGTAAAGATTCTAAACAACATGTCTGCCCCCTGAGAGAACAATATGGAGTAAAGATTCTAACCAACATGTCTGCCCCCTGAGAGAACTATATGGAGTAAAGATTCTAACCAACATGTCTTCCCCCTGAGAGAACTATATGGAGCAAAGATTCTAACCAACATGTCTGCCCCCTGAGAGAACTATAATGAGTAAAGATTCTAACCAACATGTCTGTCCCCTGAGAGAACTATATGGAGTAAAGATTCTAACCAACATGTCTGCCTCCTGAGAGAACTATATGGAGTAAAGATTCTAACCAACATGTCTGCCCCCTGAGAGAACAATATGGAGTAAAGATTCTAACCAACATGTCTGCCCCCTGAGAGAACAATATGGAGTAAAGATTCTAACCAACATGTCTGCCCCCTGAGAGAACTATATGGAGTAAAGATTCTAACCAACATGTCTGCCCCCTGAGAGAACAATATGGAGTAAAGATTCTAACCAACATGTCTGCCTCCTGAGAGAACTATATGGAGTAAAGATTCTAACCAACATGTCTGCCCCCTGAGAGAACTATATGGAGTAAAGATTCTAACCAACATGTCTGCCCCCTGAGAGAACTATATGGAGTAAAGATTCTAACCAACATGTTTGCCCCTGAGAGAACTATATGGAGTAAAGATTCTAACCAACATGTCTGCCCCCTGAGAGAGCTATATGGAGTAAAGATTCTAACCAACATGTCTGCCCCCTGAGAGAACTATATGGAGTAAAGATTCTAACCAACATGTCTGCCCCCTGAGAGAACGATATGGAGTAAAGATTCTAACCAACATGTCTGCCCCCTGAGAGAACAATATGGAGTAAAGACTCTAACCAACATGTCTGCCCCCTGAGAGAACTATATGGGGTAAAGATTCTAACCAACATGTCTGCCCCCTGAGAGAACTATATGGAGTAAAGATTCTAACCAACATGTCTGCCCCCTGAGAGAACGATATGGAGTAAAGACTCTAACCAACATGTCTGCCCCTGAGAGAACGATATGGAGTAAAGATTCTAACCAACATGTCTGCCCCCTGAGATAACGATATGGAGTAAAGATTCTAACCAACATGTCTGTCCCCTGAGAGAACTATATGGAGTAAAGATTCTAACCAACATGTCTGCCCCCTGAGAGAACTATATGGAGTAAAGATTCTAACCAACATGTCTGCCCCCTGAGAGAACTATATGGAGTAAAGATTCTAACCAACATGTCTGCCCCCTGAGACAACTATATGGAGTAAAGATTCTAACCAACATGTCTGCCCCCTGAGACAACTATATGGAGTAAAGATTCTAACCAACATGTCTGCCCCCTGAGAGAACTATATGGAGTAAAGATTCTAACCAACATGTCTGCCCCCTGAGAGAACTATATGGAGTAAAGACTCTAACCAACATGTCTGCCCCCTGAGAGAACTATATGGAGTAAAGATTCTAAGCAACATGTCTGCCCCCTGAGACAACTATATGGAGTAAAGATTCTAACCAACATGTCTGCCCCCTGAGAGAACTATATGGAGTAAAGATTCTAACCAACATGTCTGCCCCCTGAGAGAACTATATGGAGTAAAGATTCTAACCAACATGTCTGCCCCCTGAGAGAACGATATGGAGTAAAGATTCTAACCAACATGTCCGCCCCCTGAGAGAACGATATGGAGTAAAGATTCTAACCAACATGTCTGCCCCCTGAGAGAACTATATGGAGTAAAGATTCTAACCAACATGTCTGCCCCCTGAGAGAACGATATGGAGTAAAGATTCTAACCAACATGTCTGCCCCCTGAGAGAACGATATGGAGTAAAGATTCTAACCAACATGTCTGCCCCCTGAGAGAACGATATGGAGTAAAGATTCTAACCAACATGTCTGCCCCCTGAGAGAACTATATGGAGTAAAGATTCTAACCAACATGTCTGCCCCCTGAGAGAACGATATGGAGTAAAGATTCTAACCAACATGTCTGCCCCCTGAGAGAACGATATGGAGTAAAGATTCTAACCAACAAGTCTGCCCCCTGAGAGAACTATATGGAGTAAAGATTCTAACCAACATGTCTGTCCCCTGAGAGAACTATATGGAGTAAAGATTCTAACCAACATGTCTGTCCCCTGAGAGAACTATATGGAGTAAAGATTCTAACCAACATGTCTGCCTCCTGAGAGAACTATATGGAGTAAAGATTCTAACCAACATGTCTGCCCCCTGAGAGAACTATATGGAGTAAAGATTCTAACCAACATGTCTGCCCCCTGCGAGAACTATATGGAGTAAAGATTCTAACCAACATGTCTGCCCCCCTGAGAGAACGATATGGAGTAAAGATTCTAACCAACATGTCTGCCCCCTGAGAGAACTATATGGAGTAAAGATTCTAACCAACATGTTTGCCCCTGAGAGAACTATATGGAGTAAAGATTCTAACCAACATGTCTGCCCCCTGAGAGAACTATATGGAGTAAAGATTCTAACCAACATGTCTGCCCCCTGAGAGAGCTATATGGAGTAAAGATTCTAACCAACATGTCTGCCCCCTGAGAGAACTATATGGAGTAAAGATTCTAACCAACATGTCTGCCCCCTGAGAGAACGATATGGAGGAAAGATTCTAACCAACATGTCTGCCCCCTGAGAGAACAATATGGAGTAAAGACTCTAACCAACATGTCTGCCCCCTGAGAGAGCTATATGGAGTAAAGATTCTAACCAACATGTCTGCCCCCTGAGAGAGCGATATGGAGTAAAGATTCTAACCAACATGTCTGCCCCCTGAGAGAACTATATGGAGTAAAGATTCTAACCAACATGTCTGCCCCCTGAGAGAACAATATGGAGTAAAGATTCTAACCAACATATCTGCCCCCTGAGAGATCTATATGGGGTAAAGATTCTAACCAACATGTCTGCCCCCTGAGAGATCTATATGGGGTAAAGAAGGCTTAATAAGGTACTTAAATTGTATTCTTTCATTAAAGAATTTCTTTATAAATCATCTACCCTTAATACAATCTTTTAATTAAGCATAAGGTAAATTTTTGCTACAGCTGTCCTTTAAAAGCGATTGTACAGTGCACATATTGTGAATGTAGAGAATAAAAAATGATCAGTACATTGTGTTGGCAAAATTGCAGCAAATGCATAAATTAAGAGAAATATGTGGTTTCAATGTGTCTCCTGTTTATGACATCAGCCTGTGGCTTAGGAATATTCAGGTGATCACATTTTCAATGGGACGTGTGTCATTTGTATATGAAGAGACAAACCATATATTTCTCTTATTTTACATATCTGCTTGCAAGTCCGCTAACACACTGTATAGATCATTTTTCATCATTTTTTTTATTCTCTACGTTTACAGTATAAGTAATGTTTGGGTTGACAGATTCCTTTAAGAATAACCTTTAAATGCCATAGAAAGGCTTTGATTATTAACTGTGCTATTATTACAATCTTAAAATCTACACCATCTAAGTTATAGCCCTGATGATTATAAGTTCATATCTGAAACTTAAACCTTTATATATATATATATATGCCCTGTTATCCTCTAAAATGGTTTCCTCTGGTTTCCTTTGAAATTCTAGTTATTCTAATAAACAGAGATGAATTATGAGATAAAGACGTCTCTTTAACTTTAACTTTTGAAATGTTATTTTAAGGCAGTTTTTCTCCGTGTCGAGTCTTTCGGGAAGGGGCTAGCCCAGGTACCTCTGACAAGCAATGAAAAGGCCTCCCATATTGAGGCATGAGAACCCCTGCTACACATACGCACCATTCCCCACACCTCTGGGAATGCCCAAAGCTTCCCTCGTTATTGTGCAGACCCTTTAGTTTCATTATATGTACCACCCATTGAATCTTAGCTTGCAGGTGTTTCTGTATATTTGGATCTTGCATGCCTTTTACCAATCAATGAGTCAAACTGGTATTATTTATTTAACCTTCTCCCTAGTGCTGCCTCAGATGCTATATTTGGCCCCTGTACTGTCTCACTGGCTGTAACATTACACCAAGCTCAAAATGTCAACTGTGGGATAGAAATCTCAGCCTGTGACTCAAGCCCAATCACATCTAAATCACCAGGACATTACAATATCTATTGGGAAAACATGGCTGACAGCACTAAACAGATAATACACTTGTTTGTTTCCATTTGTGCTTCTAATATAGAATATTATTGCAAACAAAATATTGATTTCTCTTTACTGATTATCAGGTAGGATGTTATAGGGATGTAATTATTACCCATGTAAATTATGCAAAATGAGAATTGCATTATATGAGTGTGTGTATTGTACAGGGGTAATTATTACTCAGTATATCATACAATTTAGGCATGTCACTATTACATATTGTATTGTGTGAGTATTAGATTACAAAAGTGTACGGCATTTATTGTTATTACTGCTTGTTGCAGTGTTATTATTGCATGTTACATTGTTATTATAGCTTGTTCGTTTTATTATTACTTATTACATCTCACTGCATGTTACACTGTTAATATTGCAGAATGCAGTTTTATTAGTGCTGCAGTGTTATTATTGCATATTGCAGTGTTATTAATGCATGTTACAGTGTTATTATTGCATCCTGCAGTGTTGTTATTATTTCATGTTGTAGTTTATTGCATGTTACAGTGTGTCATTATCATTGAATGCTATCATGTGTTTTTGTTGCATGTTGCAGTGTTGTTCTTATTACATGTTGCATGTTGCAGTGTTGTTCTTATTACGGTACATGTTGCAATGTTATTGTTGCATGTTACAGTGTGTTATTATTGCATGTTACAAAATATACGTTGCAGTGTTATTATTGCATGTTACCGTGTTGCTACTGCAAGCCACAGTGTGTTATTATTGCATGTTACATGTTATTATTATATGTTGCAGTGTTATTAAAGCTTGTTACATGGTGCAGTTATAGTTATTATTGCATGTTACAGTTACAGTTATTATTGCATGTTACAGTTATTATTGCATGTGACATGTTACAGTTATTATTGCATGTTAGTTATTATTGCAAGTTACATGTTATAGGTATTATTGTATGTTAGTTATTATTGCAAGTTACATGTTACAGTTATTATTGCATGTTTACAGTTATTGCATGTTTACAGTTATTGCATGTTACAGTTATTATTGCATGTTACATGTTACAGTTATTGCATGTTTACAGCATTATTGCATGTTACAGTTATTGCATGTTACATGTTACAGCTAGTTATTATTGCATGTTACATGTTACAGTTATTATTGTATGTGACATGTTAGTTATTATTGCATGTTAGTTATTATTGCAAGTTACATGTTATAGTTATTATTGTATGTTAGTTATTATTGCAAGTTACATGTTACAGTTATAATTGCATGTTTAGAGTTATTGCATGTTACAGTTATTATTGCATGTTACATGTTACAGTTATTGCATGTTTACAGCTATTATTGCATGTTACAGTTATTGCATGTTACATGTTACAGTTAGTTATTATTGCATGTTACATGTTACAGTTATTATTGTATGTTTACAGTTATTGCATGTTTACAGTTATTATTGCATGTTACAGTTATTATTGCATGTTACATGTTACAGTTATTATTGCATGTTTACAGTTATTATTGCATGTTACAGTTATTGCATGTTACATGTTACAGTTAGTTATTATTGCACGTTACATGTTACAGTTATTATTGTATGTTTACAGTTATTGCATGTTTTCAGTTATTGCATGTTAGTTATTATTGCATGTTACATGTTTACAGTTATTATTGCATGTTACAGTTATTGCATGTTACATGTTACAGTTAGTTATTATTGCATGTTACATTATTGCATGTTAGTTATTATTGGATGTTACATGTTACAGTTAGTTATTATTGCATGTTACAGTTATTAGTGCATGTTACAGTTATTGCATGTTACAGTTATTATTGCATGTTATATGTTACAGTTAGTTATTATTGCATGTTACATGTTACTTATTATTGCATGTTACAGTTATTATTATATGTTACAGTTATTATTGCATGTTACAGTTATTATTGCATGTTGCATGTTACAGTTATTATTGAATGTTATATGTTACAGTTAGTTATTATTGCATGTTACAGTTATTGCATGTTAGTTATTATTGCATGTTACAGTTATTATTGCATGTTATATATTACAGTTAGTTATTATTGCATGTTACATGTTACTTATTATTGCATGGTACAGTTATTATTGTATGTTACAGTTACATGTTACATGTTAGTTATTATTGCATGTTACATGTTACAGTTATTATTGCATGTTACAGTTATTGAATTTTACAGTTATTATTGCATGTTATATATTACAGTTAGTTATTATTGCATGTTACATGTTACAGTTATTATTGTATGTTACAGTTACTGCATGTTACAGTTATTATTGCATGTTATATATTACAGTTAGTTATTATTGCATGTTACATGTTACAGTTATTATTGTATGTTACAGTTACTGCATGTTACAGTTATTATTGCATGTTACATGTTACAGTTATTGCATGTTTACAGCTATTATTGCATGTTACAGTTATTGAATGTTATATATTACAGTTAGTTATTATTGCATGTTACAGTTATTATTGTATGTTACAGTTACTGCATGTTACAGTTATTATTGCATGTTACAGTTATTATTGCATGTTACATGTTACAGTTATTATTGCATGTTTACAGTTATTATTGCATGTTACAGTTATTGCATGTTACAGTTATTATTACATGTTACATGTTACAGTTATTGCATGTTTACAGCTATTATTGCATGTAACAGTTATTGCATGTTACATGTTACAGTTAGTTATTATTGCATGTTACATGTTACAGTTATTATTGTATGTTTACAGTTATTGCATGTTTACAGTTATTATTGCATGTTACAGTTATTATTGCATGTTACATGTTACAGTTATTATTGCATGTTTACAGTTATTATTGCATGTTACAGTTATTGCATGTTACAGTTATTATTACATGTTACATGTTACAGTTATTGCATGTTTACAGCTATTATTGCATGTAACAGTTATTGCATGTAACAGTTATTGCATGTTACATGTTACAGTTAGTTATTATTGCATGTTACATGTTACAGTTATTATTGTATGTTTACAGTTATTGCATGTTTACAGTTATTATTGCATGTTACAGTTATAATTGCATGTTACATGTTACAGTTATTATTGCATGTTTACAGTTATTATTGCATGTTACAGTTATTGCATGTTACATGTTACAGTTAGTTATTATTGCACGTTACATGTTACAGTTATTATTGTATGTTTACAGTTATTGCATGTTTTAAGTTATTGCATGTTAGTTATTATTGCATGTTACATGTTACAGTTAGTTATTATTGCACGTTACATGTTACAGTTATTATTGTATGTTTACAGTTATTGCATGTTTTAAGTTATTGCATGTTAGTTATTATTGCATGTTACATGTTACAGTTAGTTAATATTGCACGTTACATGTTACAGTTATTATTGTATGTTTACAGTTATTGCATGTTTTCAGTTATTGCATGTTAGTTATTATTGCATGTTACATGTTTACAGTTATTATTGCATGTTACAGTTATTGCATGTTACATGTTACAGTTAGTTATTATTGCATGTTACATTATTGCATGTTAGTTATTATTGGATGTTACATGTTACAGTTAGTTATTATTGCATGTTACAGTTAATAGTGCATGTAACAGTTATTGCATGTTACAGTTATTATTGCATGTTATATGTTACAGTTAGTTATTATTGCATGTTACATGTTACTTATTATTGCATGTTACAGTTATTATTATATGTTACAGTTATTATTGCATGTTACAGTTATTATTGCATGTTGCATGTTACAGTTATTATTGAATGTTATATGTTACAGTTAGTTATTATTGCATGTTACAGTTATTGCATGTTAGTTATTATTGCATGTTACAGTTATTATTGCATGTTATATATTACAGTTAGTTATTATTGCATGTTACATGTTACTTATTATTGCATGGTACAGTTATTATTGTATGTTACAGTTACATGTTACATGTTAGTTATTATTGCATGTTACATGTTACAGTTATTATTGTATGTTACAGTTAATGCATGTTACAGTTATTATTGCATGTTATATATTACAGTTAGTTATTATTGCATGTTACATGTTACAGTTATTATTGTATGTTACAGTTACTGCATGTTACAGTTATTATTGCATGTTACATGTTACAGTTATTGCATGTTTACAGCTATTATTGCATGTTACAGTTATTGAATGTTATATATTACAGTTAGTTATTATTGCATGTTACAGTTATTATTGTATGTTACAGTTACTGCATGTTACAGTTATTATTGCATGTTACATGTGACATTATTGCATGTTACAGTTATTATTGTATGTTACAGTTACTGCATGTTACAGTTATTATTGCATGTTATATATTACAGTTAGTTATTATTGCATGTTACATGTTACAGTTATTATTGCATGTTATATATTATAGTTAGTTATTATTGCATGTTACATGTTACAGTTATTATTGCATGTTATATATTATAGTTAGTTATTATTGCATGTTACATGTTACAGTTATTATTGTATGTTACAGTTACTGCATGTTACAGTTATTATTGCATGTTACATGTTACAGTTATTATTGTATGTTACTGCATGTTACAGTTATTATTGCATGTTACATGTGACATTATTGCATGTTACAGTTATTATTGTATGTTACAGTTACTGCATGTTACAGTTATTAATGCATGTTATATATTACAGTTAGTTATTATTGCATGTTACAGTTATTATTGCATGTTATATATTACAGTTAGTTATTATTGCATGTTACATGGTACAGTTATTATTGTATGTTACTGCATGTTACAGTTATTATTGCATGTTACATGTGACATTATTGCATGTTACAGTTATTATTGTATGTTACAGTTACTGCATGTTACAGTTATTATTGCATGTTACATGTTACAGTTATTATTGCATGTTATATATTACAGTTAGTTATTATTGCATGTTACATGTTACAGTTATTATTGTATGTTACAGTTACTGCATGTTACAGTTATTATTGCATGTTACATGTTACGGTTATTATTGCATGTTATATATTACAGTTAGTTATTATTGCATGTTACATGTTACAGTTATTATTGTATGTTACAGTTACTGCATGTTACAGTTATTATTGCATGTTATATATTACAGTTAGTTATTATTGCATGTTACAGTTATTATTGTATGTTACAGTTACTGCATGTTATATATTACAGTTAGTTATTATTGCATGTTACAGTTATTATTGTATGTTACTGCATGTTACAGTTATTATTGTATGTTACAGTTATTATTGTATGTTACAGTTACTGCATGTTACAGTTATTATTGCATGTTATATATTACAGTTAGTTATTATTGCATGTTACAGTTATTATTGTATGTTACAGTTACTGCATGTTATATATTACAGTTAGTTATTACTGCATGTTACAGTTATTATTGTATGTTACAGTTACTGCATGTTACAGTTATTATTGCATGTTACATATTGCATGGGGTGTCCATATAGTTCCTAGTGCTGTACTGACAGTTGTTACATTGTATCTCTTCTCCCCGCCCCTCTCACTGAGACTCCTCCCCGGACGAACGTGCAGACCGTGTTTACTGTCAGTGGCAGGAGCTGTGCTGGCATTCTATTGGTCGGCCTGTAAGAGAAGCTGGCATTCTATTGGCCGGCCTGTGAGAGCCGCTGGCATTCTATTGGCCGGCCTGGGAGAGCCGCTGTCATACTATTGGAGGAGCGTCCGCCGCAGCTCCCGTTCAGTCAGTCCCCGGCCGCTGTCAGGATGGTGAGGATAGTGACGGTGAAGACCCGGCCCTTCCCGGACCAAAAGCCGGGCACCAGCGGCCTGAGGAAGCGGGTGAGCGTGTTCCAGAGCGAGCAGCACTACACCGAGAACTTCATCCAGAGTATCGTGTCCTGCACCGAGCCCGCCGGCCGCCAGGAGGGGGCGCTAGTCATCGGGGGGGATGGACGCTTCTACATGAAGGAGGCCATCCAGCTCATCATACAGATAGCCGCCGCCAACGGGGTAAGACAGGGGCCCCCAGGGGCCACACACACTGAGAGACTGTCACTGAGAGACTGCCTGTCACTGAGAGACTGCCTGTCACTGAGAGACTGCCTGTCACTGGGAGAGACTGCCTGTCACTGGGAGAGACTGCCTGTCACTGGGAGAGACTGCCTGTCACTGGGAGAGAATGCCTGTCACTGGGAGACTGCCTGTCACTGGGAGAGACTGCCTGTCACTGGGAGAGACTGCCTGTCACTGGGAGAGACTGCCTGTCACGGAGAGACTGCCTGTCACTGAGAGAGACTGCCTGTCACTGGGAGAGACTGCCTGTCACTGGGAGAGACTGCCTGTCACTGGGAGAGACTGCCTGTCACTGGGAGAGAATGCCTGTCACTGGGAGACTGCCTGTCAC
This sequence comes from Pelodytes ibericus, assembly GCA_036172795.1. NCBI lineage: Eukaryota > Metazoa > Chordata > Amphibia > Anura > Pelodytidae > Pelodytes > Pelodytes ibericus. The sequence goes on from CM069865.1 coordinate 7,205,893, forward strand.
TGGGAGAGACTGCCTGTCACTGGGAGAGACTGCCTGTCACTGGGAGAGACTGCCTGTCACTGAGAGACTGCCTGTCACTGAGAGAGACTGCCTGTCACTGGGAGAGACTGCCTGTCACTGGGAGAGACTGCCTGTCACTGGGAGAGACTGCCTGTCACTGGGAGAGACTGCCTGTCACTGGGAGAGACTGCCTGTCACTGGGAGATGTCACTGGGAGAGACTGCCTGTCACTGGGAGACTGCCTGTCACTGGGAGAGACTGCCTGTCACTGGGAGAGACTGCCTGTCACTGAGAGAGACTGCCTGTCACTGGGAGAGACTGCCTGTCACTGAGAGACTGCCTGTCAGGGAGAGAGACTGCCTGTCACTGAGAGAGACTGCCTGTCACTGGGAGAGACTGCCTGTCACTGGGAGAGACTGCCTGTCACTGGGAGAGACTGCCTGTCAGGGAGAGAGACTGCCTGTCAGGGAGAGAGACTGCCTGTCACTGGGAGAGACTGCCTGTCAGGGAGAGAGACTGCCTGTCAGGGAGAGAGATTGCCTGTCAGGGAGAGAGACTGCCTGTCAGGGAGAGAGACTGCCTGTCAGGGAGAGAGACTGCCTGTCAGGGAGAGAGACTGCCTGTCACTGAGAGAGACTGCCTGTCAGGGAGAGAGACTGCCTGTCAGGGAGAGAGACTGCCTGTCACTGGGAGAGACTGCCTGTCACTGGGAGAGACTGCCTGTCAGGGAGAGAGACTGCCTGTCACTGGGAGAGACTGCCTGTCACGGAGAGACTGCCTGTCAGGGAGAGAGACTGCCTGTCACGGAGAGACTGCCTGTCAGGGAGAGAGACTGCCTGTGACTGAGAGACTGCCTGTCACTGGGAGAGACTGCCTGTCACTGGGAGAGAGACTGCCTGTCACTGGGAGAGAGACTGCCTGTCACTGGGAGAGAGACTGCCTGTCACTGGGAGAGAGACTGCCTGTCAGTGAGAGACTGCCACTGGGAGACTGCCTGTCTGTCTGTCAGTGAGAGACTGCTTGTCAGTGAGAGACTGCTTGTCAGTGAGCGACTGCCTGCCAGTGAGAGACTGCCTGCATGTCTGTCACTGGGAGACTGCTTGTCTGCCTGCCTGTCACTGGGAGACTGCCTCTCACTGTGAGACTGCTTGTCTGCCTGCCTGTCACTGGGAGACTGCTTGTCTGCCTTCCTGTCACTGGGAGACTCCCTGTCACTGGGAGACTGCCTGTCACTGGGAGACTGCCTGTCACTGGGAGACTGCCTGCCTGTCACTGGGAGACTGCCTGCCTGTCACTGGGAGACTGCCTGCCTGTCACTGGGAGACTGCCTGCCTGTCACTGGGAGACTGCCTGCCTGTCACTGGGAGACTGCCTGCCTGTCACTGGGAGACTGCCTGCCTGTCACTGGGAGACTGCCTGCCTGCCTACTCGTCACTGGGAGACTGCCTACCCGTCACTGGGAGACTGCCTACCCGTCACTGGGAGACTGCCTACCCGTCACTGGGAGACTGCCTACCCGTCACTGGGAGACCTCCTGTCTGTCACTGGGAGACTGCCTACCTGAACGTCTAGTGTTTGACATCTTTCAGAGAATATTAGGTTGTCCCAGTTATGTTCTGTATGTGAGATATTGCTTTATTTGGTGCTCCAAGGGTTAATCCAATGCATGATGTGCTATACAAGCTGCAGCTCAGCTGTGTCTGGAAATCTAAGAGTTAATCCAATGCAAAGCCCTGTAACCTCATAATCCCTGGCCCCTAAAGGTTAAATGATGTGTAGGAAACAGAGGAGAGATTTCTGACATGTGTCCCTGCTGATATGTATTATACACAGAAGGTTACAGTGTGGGAGTCTTGTCTATCACATTAGTCTACTAGCTCCCTGCTCCAAGACTACAATTCCCACAATTCCCTGCCATTCTGTTTTGCAGGCCGGGGGATAATTAACAGATCAACAGTCGCCATGGAAACTAATGCTGATTAGACCACATTGTATAAATCATTCCCTAGAGCAGACTCTACAACTCCCATAGAGCTTCACCTGTAAGCTCTACAGCCGAGTTCACATCTGCATGGATTGATTTCTGCCTTGTAATTAATGAAAGAATAAATTACACATTTGATGTTAGAATAAAGAATAAGTTCTGTTTAATTAAAAGGTTGTATCAAGTGCAGGCATTTTAAATAAAAAAATATTTAGCTCTGTATAGCTCTATCAGGGAGCAGACATCTTGGGTCAGATCTTCCATTATTTGACCCGCTATTCTAAACAACATGTCCTCCCCCTGATAGAGCTATACAGAACAAAGATTCTAAACAACATGTCCGCTCCCTGATAGAGCTATACAGAGCAAAGATTCTAAACAACATGTCCTCCCTCTGATAGAGCTACACAGAGCAAAGATTCTAAACATGTCCTCCCCCTGATAGAGCTATACAGAACAAAGATTCTAAACAACATGTCCGCTCCCTGATAGAGCTATACAGAGCAAAGATTCTAAACAACATGTCTGCCCCCTGATAGAGCTATACCGAGAAAAGATTCTAAACAACTTGTCCGCCCACTGATAGAGATATACAGAGCAAAGATTCTAAACACCATGTCCGCCCCTGATAGAGATATACAGAGCAAAGATTCTAAACACCATGTCCGCCCCTGATAGAGCTATACAGAGAAAAGATTCTAAACAACATGTCCGCCACTGATAGAGCTATACAGAGCAAAGATTCCAAACAACATGTCCACCCCTGATAGAGCTTTACAGAGCAAAGATTCTAAACTACATGTCCGCCCCTGATAGAGCTATACAGAGCAAAGATTCTAAACTACATGTCCGCCCCCTGATAGGGCTATACCGAGCAAAGATTCTAAACAACTTGTCTGCCCGCTGATAGAGCTATACAGAGCAAAGATTCTGAACAACATGTCCGCCCCCTGATAGAGCAATGCAGAGTAAAGAATGTGAGCTTGCAAGTGGCTGTGAGTCTGATCATCTATCTCCTACTTATTCCTGCACCAAACTCCTTCACAGTGAATAAATGAGAACTAGAGGTGACCTTTAATGTAACCATAAAGTAATGTATCTGAAAATAGCTTCCCTCGTTTAACCCGTGCTGATGAATAGCGGACTGTTCGTTGCGCCCTACACTGACATTAAAGGGTCTGTTAAGAAATCCGTGACTTTTGGCTCCTGAATCAGGTATTTCACCATGAGGGCCTTCTCAGGTCCCCTCCAGATACAGTACATTCAGTGTTTGCTGAGACCCCTGCTCGTTTCATGGTGAGACCCCAGTGATTTCACAAGACATTCAGCTCAGACCTCCCAAAAACCTTTATGGTCTTACTTCATCACGTGCAGGGAGTTGAGAAGGCAATGTCAGACTTCATTCCAAAAAAGGAGTATTTTTCCAACTCTGATTCTTTGGCCTCAAGTTTGAAATTGTCTCCTCAACTCCCTGCAGTTCTCTCTTTCATGAATATAACCCCCTGGCTGCCCCACTTTACATCTTACAGCAGCATTGGCATTGCACTGGACAGGAGCAAGACCACCCAAGTGTCGCCCCCACAGTGGTTTCCCAGGGGCATGTGTTAGATTGTGTTTGGACTGTAATCACCCAGCTCATGACATTAACTTAAAAAAAAAATCCCCACCACAATGAGTTAAACCTTCAGCAAGACCCTCTGCAGACAGGATGACCTTCTATCAACCTTGCTGTGCACTTTACAAACCCATTGACATTTACACTGACCTTGCAGGAATTTGGAGCAGGGTCTCTGCTTACAGATGGTCTGCATAGCAGGCAGCATGGGATCCATTTATCTTTTAACCTGATCAGGAATTAAACATTTAATAAAACCCCTAATTACAGCATTAAAGGTCAACTGGAGCAAACACTGGAGTTCTGTTTAATTGAAAGATCGAGTGTGGGCATTTTATATAGAAATGCTTTAATGATAGAATACAAATACAGTACATTATTCAGCCATCTTTACCCCATATAGTTTCACCAGGAGGCAGACATTTGGAGTGACTTTGGTGATTGGCGTAGCTAGATACTTGCTGTCAATGTTTAGTCTATGGAGGCAGTAGCGAGGCCGGTAATTTTGGGGGAAAAGGTGTTAACCCTACCCCCCCACCCCAAAAATTCATGTATAAAGAGAGGGACCCTGTGGACAGAAGGGTGGACACAGTCTGAAACTGTTGTAAAGTCCGTGGGTGCAAACTGTGGTAGTAGAAAGTTTATTGGAGGAAGGGGTGCGACAATGGGGGTGTACGAGTTCAGTCACCTCCAGATCACCTTAAATTGTAATTACACCGCTGGCTGGGAGCTAGTTACAGGGGTCCCACAGAGGGGCATGTGGATACTCCGTGCACATGAGAAGCATCACCTGGGCACCGTGCCAGATTACACTGTGTGTGAGGTGACTGTACCTGTTTGTGGGGTGTGACCATGTTTGTATTTGAGCATACAGAAACATATCTCCAGGTATAATGTGCATCAGTCCTTGGCAATTCGCTTCACACTGTTGTCCTCCTGGTGCTGTATTCAGATAGTGTTCAGACTTTTTGTAGCTATGGGTGCTGTACTATATATTAGGATGTATATTAAATTAAAGGGCCCTTAGACTGTAGCTATAAAATGACGACTTACTTCTGATGAGGCAAAAAGTAAGAAAGAAAGCCTGATATATTTGAAATTTATAAATTTGCTTATTGGCTGCATGGAGATTCCAACCAATCGTTCCGTTCATGGTCACTGACCAGAGTAATGGCCGCCCCCGGTCTAGTTCTGACGGAAGGTTTCCTGAAGCACCAAAAGTAAAAAATAGGGAGGTTTTAACATCATATACTGGATTTTTTAAAGGAACATTAAATGTTGTTTAACCCATGTCCCGGTACAATTAAGTAAACCTGACATGTATCTTAGTAAACCCGCGTGTGTCTATTATCTCCTGTGTCTAGCCACACTCTGACAGCTGAATGCGAGGGTCTCTCGCTGCTAGCGCAGAGAGAGACCCTTGTTTTGGCATGGGATCAGCAGGGGGGATCTAGTTATGGTCTGCGCTAGCAGAGAGATGGTCGCCGACCAGACGTTCCTGCTTCCTATGGAATCATTGCAGCTGTCTATCAGAAGTACCTGCCAGTACATCCTCATATTAGGGACAAGTAACCTTTTACTTGTGCTTCTATATTACAAACACAAGTGAAAAAAACATTTAGTGTTCCTTTACAGTTCTCTAAATGTAATTGTTTGTTTGTTAAGTTGAGGCTGGATGAAGTGGATCAAATGTCCTTGAAACCGCTATTAATTTGGGTTACTGGGGAGGGTGCACTGTCCTTCTAAAGGACCTGGGGGGCTGCTGTGCCAAGTTCCGCTCAGTAAATACCAGCACTGATTATATTCTGGGTGTTGCTTTGGCCCCTTTGTTCATTAATGCCTCGTTTGAATTCCCTCTGTTGCTGAGTCAGGAAGGCTTGGCATCTTTGCTATTTGCCTGGCACGGATGTCGTGTGCCCTTTTTGCTGGCCCTTGATGGAACCTGTCTGTATTTGTGTCTCTCCTTCATGGAATCACTGTCTGTGTTAATGTAAAAAGGTCGGAAGATTTCACTTTACAGCTTTATTCTATGGCAGGGTTAGCCAGTACTGGCTGAACTACAACTCCCATGATTCTCTGCCACATGGTCTATGACTTGCCCACGGATGAGATAAAGCATCTAATCCTTCATTCTATCATTCTAACAAACTAATGGATCTGTGCAGATTGACCAGTCTGTTCCCTAATAATACAACGGATTCTACCACCTACATAAGATGTAACTAGATCACCTGTGCATTTAAAACAAACACATATATAAGACAAATGCCACTGTACTGTTTGTTTTTCTATGTTTGAATTAAATGCATATAAAAGTAAAAATAAAATTAGGTGTTTATCTCCAACATCCATTTTGAGAAGTTTACCCATGATGCAACATTCTCCAAAATCTTCCAGCAAGTCTCACTTTACAACTGTGGCCAAAGCCTGCATGATGATGTCATTGGATACTCCCCTGCTCTCTTACTGGCTCCTGTGTATCATAGTGGGCGGGACTAGATGGCTGTGTACAACTTACCTGCCTTCCAATACAAAGAGAGGAGATTGACCTGATCAAAGAGGATCATAACTCCGCCCCCCTTGTGATGTAATAGTTACATTCCCCTCCCATTCAATGCAAGTCTATGGTCAGAATTCTGACTTATAGACTGCATTCTGTGTCCCCAAAGTGACATACTAGTGCTGTAAAGTCACTGAGGGGGTGGCACCAAACACACTATATTTCATCTGGGTGCTGGGGTAAGTACAGGGTGTAGAAAAAATAAATAAAAACAAGAACTGCATTTTTTTTTCCAGTATAATTTGTATTACATGTGCCCCCTCTACCTTTGTTCCTGGCCCCTTCATACATTAATTACATTTTTTTTTATAAATGACATTGGCGTGATCTTTTAAAAAATGTAAACATAGTTATATAAAGAAAAACTAAAGGGGAAAATCTGTTTTTATCATTTCCTAGTATTTGATTGGCTCGGCATTTAATTTCTCCCTTGTTAAACTTGTTAAAGCAGTTACTGATCTATTGTCTGTTTTACCTCCATAGTAACTGTTTTCTGTTAATGTTTCTGTGAAGCAGACGTGTAGTACCATTTTCCTGCCACACGAGGGAGGTCTTTCGCTGGAAATATCTTTTTCACAGTTTGTGAAGACTCTTCTAGTAGTATTTAACCTGTACATTGCACCGTTGTTTATTTTTTTACAGACACGTGCATGTTCACGATCATTGGGAGGATTCTTGCTCTAGCACTTGTTTGTACATTTTAGTTTTATATACCAAGAAAATGAGTGCATTGGAGGCCAGTGACAGTTGTGTTGCTGGTGAAATCACTGACATCCTGCATACGGGCCGTGGGCATCCCCTTTTGCATTCTTTACACAGTGCTTAAGATTTGATGGTGGGAGATCCAATCTCTCTGGGAAAGCCTGTGAAAGGTATGTTTAAATTAACTATTGCAACCTCCCTCCTCTAAAATATGTAAATGCATATTTAATTTTAGACTGTACTGATCCTTCATGTAAAATGCTTTATATTACAGTAAGTTTCCACGGCATTGTGTCTTACAGAATCCTCAGTCTCGGTGGATGAGACCAAGGCTGTCTTAGTTGGGTATTGATGCAGTACACTGTAATTCCCATGATGCTTAGCCAGCCCTAAAATATCAGGAATACATTACGTTTCAGTACATTCATTTGTAATATTACAGCCAGTAAGTGCATGTGACGTGATTTTTTTTTTTTTTAATCTTACCCAGGTAAGAAGGTGATTAGACTATATCTGCGTCTTTTGAGCTGTGCAAGTTACTGGACCCTTAAAGTAAACACACAGTCTGCAAATGTCCGTTTAAATAGCCGGAGGGAAGGTGCCTGGAGGGCTGACCTTTATTAAATTAGAAAGGCTAATTTTACTGGACCCGGGAACACAAGACCTGACACCCCACCTGTCCTTACAGAGTCTCAGAGGTCAGCACTTTACAGCGAGGATACCTGGAGGCAAGACAGCTAGAGAATTAAAGCCCTAAAAAGTTCAATATAAAAGAGATTTAAAGTGTTTTTTTTATTCAGCTGGACATATTATCTCCAAATATCATAATGATATTCATCATTACAATGTTTGCTTAAATTATGATATTTGGACGTATATGTATCTATGGCCATGTAAAAAAAAAAAAAAACCTTAAAAAAGTGTCACGCAGCAAAATTCATGTGTAGAACATTTCACAGCAACATGTTCAGGGAGCGTCATCCTTGACAGAGGGAATTACATGGAAGGGAGAATGAGGTTCCCAAATTACGACCATAGTAGCTGAGATGTAATCATTCTGAAGATCATTCTCAATTTCATGCAAGTCCCTCTGTCACGAATGAAGCCCTATCTGATGCACATGTTTGTACTACAGGTGACATGCACATGTCTTGCCAAAGACGGGTGAGAATACGCGGTCACCAAGGCCGGCAGAGCCGTCTGATGTGGTGAAGACCGAGGAGGAGCTTCCAGATCTTGTGTGTCCAGTGCAAGCCATGGGGCCCCGTCACCAGATGTTGCCGGGGGTCGAGGGGGCACAGCGCCCAGTAGTGTTACTACTTATCAAATCACATACATAACTTATTAATGGATGTTCTATACTTATGACCAGGCAAGTCTGTGTCACCTGTCCCCTCGACCACTGTAACTGTCTCAGACCCCATGACCTGCAGTAGCTCCTCCTCAATATCCAACAGGTCAGCTGACTCGGGAGGACAGTCGCCTGTGGCTCTGGCAGGGGCGACTGCCTTTGATACCTTCCTCTCCTTGGATACCTTCCTCTTCACCTGCCACTTGATGTCAGAATACCTGGCATATAACGGTGGAACATTTCTATTGGTACACTACCATTAATCATCTGTACATGTGTGTGTGTGTAAAGCGACTCTTATGTACATGTGTTACCACAGATGTGGCCCTTAGCTGCTTTGCTAATTACTGCAAAGTGCTGCTTGCCCACCCCCTCTCCAGGGACTATGCATTCCACAGCTTCCATTCTCTACACACACCCTTGCAGCTTCTCCATGTGTGGCAGACATAGGAACATGTGCAGCCATGAGCAACATTTTCTGAGTGTACAGTTCTAGCTACCCTTGACACAGCTGCCACATGTTAATACGGGTGTGTGAGTTCAGTGTGTGAGGCAACATAACATGTTGCTAATGGTGTAGAAGTATTTTAAATGCACGTACCTTTTTTTCACCACCTCATCGGACCTGTTATTCACACTAACTTCGTTAACAGCGTACGGAATCTGCTGCCAGACCTCATGCTGCCTCCTCTGGCTTGTCTTCTCTGTTGCCTCAATCACCCAGTTGTAATGTTGGCACAGTGTTTCTCCAAATTATATAATGGGCCGTTTGAGGCTACCACCTTGTTCTGGTGCATTTCGGACATGTTTCGGCTTGCATTCGGTTTAAAAAGATATCGATGTGGAATCATCTATGACTTCCGAATAGGAGGCACATTGGAGCTACCTGAGTAGCTCCAAATATGAATGCCACTGATATGATCCAAATTTGTCCACAATTCTGAGACAATATTTCTGTGCTGGTCCCTTATGTGTCAGATTTTGACACATAAAAGACAATGCTTGTAGGATTTACGAACATGCATGGCCTATATAGGAGCCAGTCTGTTTTTTAGGGGCCAGGGAAAAGGTTTTTGCATAGAGTTCTATATTAAATTCTCTGTAAATGTTAGGCGCCAGCAGTAACCTTTTTGGCACCCTGGGGATCTTGGCATTTGTTGAGCTTTGAGTTAAGCCCCTCCTGAACACATGGAGAATCGCTGAATGTGGAAGCTTTGGAATTTACACTTCCTACAGGAGAGTATTCCTGGCGGGGGCGCTAGCCACCTCAGATAGGGTCACTCCTCCAGAATGCCAGACATTGCTAAACCTACCGCAGATTCTGGAGTATCTCTGAAAGAAATGGGCTTCTTTTGAAGGATGCATGAGATTCTGTAATAACCCACCTGATGGGCAAATCTAAGAGAGAGCAGGAGATCTAAGGATGAAACAATCTGTTCTTTTCACTGTATTTCTGGTGCAAATCTTAAAGAATGACTCTCTTAATGGGGCTCCATCACCTAGAATGTTTTATATTGTAGACGTCAATCAGAATCTATTTTTCTTTTCGCCATGACCCATGTTTACGTTTTATGATGTGCCAGGACTGAGAAAAATGGTGTCTCCTGTTTATGACATCACCTGTGGTTTGCTATGCAAATGAACTACTTTCAGTGGGAAATGTGTCCTTTGCATATTAAGACATTATTTTTCTCCTAATTTAGGCATTTCCTTGCACTTCCGCTAACACAATGTATAGATTATATTTCATCAATGTGCAGGGTTTCGGTGATTGAGTCCTCTTTACTCGCTACTTTCCTTACATTATCTCCCAAATCTTTGCTCTTCTAGTGACAATAAAGGATTGTTGAGGTTGGCAGTAAACACAAATATTAAATAATAACATGTTCATAATACCAGGGAGAAGGAAAAGCAGGGATATAAAGTATAATATTTTAGTTATCTTGGGCTTCTACGAATTGGAAGCCCTTTTGAAGAAGCAAATCATTACCCATGTAGGGAATGTTTAGAAGAATCCTGTTCCCAGTTGTTTTGGGAATGAAGGCAGACTTTAAGTAAGGTATCCTGGACTTATCCTGAAGAAGAGGTCTAATACATTGTGCTGGAAGGTAATGATGTATGAGTTGCAGAAACCTTTGCCTTCCACGTGATTAGTTAATGAGGTTGAGAAGTCTAAATCCTGGACCACCTAATAGCCTGGTTCCTCTACTAGTAGGGTTAATGAGGTCATGGGGGAGACACAGGATATTTTTACACCCTCCGTGGGAAATTAACAATGCACTCAACTTCCTCTGAGTTGGCAAGTCACAGAAATAGATACTCCCATCTGGAAAGGGTGAAACGTGTGTGTGGATCTCCTGGTCGGAATGCCCGTCTCGGATCTGACCTTTTTGAGATTTGGAGAACTCTCCTGCACCGACGAGATTTCATCTTTCTCTCTCCTTATCCAGGGCCTCGAGACTCGGACACTGCACGGGTGGAAAAAATGGCTCCGGGTCTTGAGTGCCAGGCCGATGCCACCTTGGCTTGGTTTCGGTTTGAGCTGGGCAGGGTTTGGCCGCAAATCGAGAGCTACCAGTTGAAATCTGGCATTCTAATGCGTTAGTTACCTGTCCACCCACGATTGCACCAGAGGTACAAGCACAGAGTATTTTACCAGTGTTGGAAAGAAGAGGGAATCTCTCCTAGAGGATGTTTCCAATGTAGCTTTCGTTACTTTGGCTAAGGTGTAAATCGAAATGTTATGTATAGGTTTAAATATTTTCTCTGGTGACAGTGATCGTTTCAAACAAGTGTAAGAAATCTTCTTCAGTTACAGAAACCACATTCGACTCAAGCTTGGGAGCTATTTTTGGCCTCTCCTCTGGCTCACTGAATGTGTTACTGGTGGATTTAACATAGCTGCTCCTCAAATCTATAACTTACATTTTTTTTTATTTAATTCTCTGGATTACAATTTTATATGGATCCGTTTGTATTTTTGCTGTTGTAATTTTTTATTTTGTGTTTTTTTTTTTTTTAATTAAAATTTTTTTTTTTTAAATTTTAACTTTGACATCCATGAAGTAAAGAAATGGAAGACAGTCCCCTTCCTTTATTGACCTTATCAACATCTTCCTACAATGACCAGAAACCAGGAACAAGTGGACTTAGAAAGAAGACCTATTATTTTGAGACGAGGTCCAACTACTTACAGAATTTCATCCAGAGTATATTTTTTTCCATAGACTTGAGAGACCGCCAAGGATCTACCATGATAGTTGGGGGAGACGGCAGATATTTTAATAGAGCTGCTATAGAAATCATAGCTCAAATGTCTGCCGCAAATGGGGTTGGTATAACATACCTCTGTTTTTCCCTTTTATAGCATTATATGAAAAATGATTCAACCATTTGAGAACAAGAATCCACATTTCCTGTCTTAAATTTTGCATGTCCGAAAGGTATTCATTATTACGCAAGGCAATTTAATGCACGACGATGGTCAATATTTATCTTTTTTAATGTTCTTTTTTTATGTATTTGCTTTGCTTTTTTTTTTTTTTTTTTTCTTAAAATTTTCCAAAATTTTGAAGAAATCAAAATATTTATTTTTAATGTAAGAGAAAATATTATATAAATATTAGAATGCACCTGTGCGATGCTTGACATTGCTCGCAGAGTGTAGTGGCAATTTAATACACGAACTTCTGTTAACCATTTAGTTTTTGTTATTTTTAGAATTTTTTTAAAATTTATTTTGCTGTTACAATTTTCCCAAATTTTGACTAATGTAAAATATTTTTAGTATAAGGAAACCCATTAATGAAATTGTTGTAGCCCATACTGAATACACCTGTGTTATGCTTGACTTTGTTTGAAAAGTTTAGTGGCAACCTTTTGTTGACTATTTAGTTTTTGTTATTTTATATATTTATTTATTTTTCTTTAAAAATTTGCTATTAAAATTTTTATTATTTTTAACGAATTCAAAATATTTTTCATGTAAGGAAAACCATTATATAAATTGTTGTAGTCCTATTAGCGTGCAGCTGTGTTATGTTTTGCAAAGTGTACCGTAGCCGAATGTATGACAGGCAGTGTGTGCGGTCAGATGCTTTGAATGGTATCTTACATTTTTTTGCCTGAGAGGTAATTTGTTTGACGAGCTTAATGGATTAAATAAAGGAGGATATCTCTCTCTCTCTCTTTTTTCGTATGTCAGAATTAGAGTAATGATAATGATTTGTGTTAAACTTGTAAAGTGCATGTATTAATCATTTGGGGGCTTAGGGAGTTTTATGCAAAATTTTCTAGTTTAAAAATGTATTTGATTTAAAAATAAAATTGATCAGAGAAATCTGAAGCTTTGTTGCTTTCTGACTACTGTAATACAGTCAAAAGACATGCAAAAAGCTTTAAAAATATCAATTAAACACGTGTTTATATTACTGCTGTTTAGCAAAGATAAATTTTATCTATTTTTTTTAATTGCTTTCAAAAACATTTTCATAAAATATGGGACAATGGTATAACCGACACCGAATACTATAACGTTTTGGAAATTGGGATGGAGAACTGGGTTTGATCCAGATATTGCACTTTCAGTCTATTACTCCATTTCCCTGTGCTGAGTTTTACGTTTGGATGTTGAAAGTGTGTGCATGGCCACTGTACACATACACTTCCCATATTTTGGTTTCTGTAAATAGTGTGTGTGTGGGGGGAGTGCTTTTATAAAGACGTTCCTGACAGCAAATCAACTCTAGTTTATCGGTTAGTGTTTAACCTGTACATTGCACAGGGGTTTTATGCAAATAAATGAATGCAGGCATTCGTTAGGAGCATTTTGCAAATGATTCTGTGCAGGCCATCTGCTTTTGCTTACTTGCAAGAGGATCAGTAAAGATGCACTGGGTCATCGGTTCATTTGTAGTATCAACTTAATTCAGAATCTAGTCACTGCCTCCCTGCTAGTGTGCAGTGAGCATCCTCATGCATCTCCAGCCCACTGATTGGCTGACAGAAGATGCTGTGTAGTCCCATATGCGTGAGCTAGGGATAAAGCGTGCAAAATCTAAACCACAAAACCTGGAACAGATAAATCATAATTGCAAACAGTCCTGAATTTGCCAGGACAGTCCTTTTTTTTTGGGGGGGGGGGGGGGGGGGGGGGTCCTGTCTGCATTATTACTGCCTATGTATAGTATCCTCAGCACTGTGTAGGTCTCGGAGGCATTTTACAGTCTAAATGCCGGGAAATGAGCTCCAGACGCCCGGTATCTGTAGCCTGGAGATCAGTGCTGCAGGAAGGAATAAACGAGATGCAATCACAGAGGTTTTATGTACACATACACATACACATGCACACATACACATGCACATACACATACACATGCACATGCACACATACACATGCACTTGTTTTGTTTTTTTATTTATACACACACTATGCTGGAGCTGCCACTGCACCTGAGACAACATGCTGTCTGCAACTCTTTGTTGTTTTTGTGTTGTTTTTTTTAATACATGGAATGTGCTGGTGATAAATGTGCTGGTGATAAATGTGCTGGTGATAAATGTGCTGGTGATAAATGTGCTGGTACAGCCCAGTACTGAGAGCGTCTAAGCTTTCCACCTTTCAGTGTGGAATATGAATGTTTTGAACGGGGCTTTTGCCAGAACAATGTGTTAATAATAATGATAATAATAATGGATTCATACTAATAATAATAAGTATGATTATTATGCTTATAATGTTTACTGTTATGATTATTGTTTTTGTTACTATAATAATATAATATTATTCCTTAATAATTGATGAGGTTATCGTGTTTGGCCGTTTTTAATGCGTTGTGTAACTTTATCTGTTCTAGATCGGACGGTTAGTGATCGGACAGAACGGGATTCTCTCCACACCGGCCGTATCCTGCCTCATTCGAAAGGCCAACGCCATCGGTGGGATCATCTTGACCGCCAGCCACAACCCTGGGGGTCCCAATGGAGACTTCGGCATTAAGTACAATACTTCTAATGGAGGTGAGAAGCGAGGGGGGGTAGTGTCTGTGCAGGGGGGTAGTCTCGGCTATGTATAAGGGGGAGATTTGTTATGTAGGATTGACACATTTGCTCCCAAAAAATACCGGCCATGCTAATTGCTTCCATAGACTTTACACTGACTTCTAGCTAATTAATTACTGGCCTGCCAGTAACCCTATGTTCCTATTCATACCTCCCCACTGTCTGGGCTTTACAGAGACAGTCATGATTTTGGAATTCTATCTCATCTTCCCCCTATTTTGGGCTCATTCTGTTGTTTTAAATTTATGTATATGTATATGTATGTATGTATATAATATGACATTTTAAATAAAGGTCACTTAAAGAACATCTTTTATGTAAAAATTACTTTAAAGTGGGTGTAAAAATGTTGATACATTGTGGTAGCCAAATTGGTATGAACTGCAAAGTATTTATGCCTTGCCGATAGAGGTCAAAATCTACCAAGATGGCTGCCAACGCGGTTTTCCGCACACCCGCAAAAGATGACCTCACTTTCCCACGGCGCTTTTTTCTGTTTCCTGACGCAAATAATTACAATTTAGTACGTTGTGTCTTAACACAGAAGGTATCGCCAAGTCTCTAATCCTGCATGTGCATTTTCCTCTGCGTGTATATTGGGGTATATATCTGTTCCTATACAGGTCCAGCTCCAGAAGCCATCACTGATAAGATCTTCCAGATCAGTAAAACCATTGAAGAATACGCCATCTGTCCTGATCTCAAGGTGGACTTGGGAACGCTTGGGAAACAACAGTTTGATCTGGAGAATAAGTTCAAACCGTTCACAGGTAACTTAAATGAGATGTCCTTTCTCCTATCAACCCGTCTCCCTTACTGCAACGTTTTTAGAAATTGTGTGTGTTTACTGGAGAGAGAGAGTGTAGGGAGGCAAATGTAAAATCATAATCTACATTGGGGGCATTCTAAGTTTGTTTCGGAAGTGGGCAGCACCTTCAGAAATGTATATGTTTAATGGGCTGCATTAAATGGGCTGAATTTACAATATATGTGTAAATATAATTTTTTAAAAATATTTAACATTTGTAAATAGGCTTAAAATATTTTCTGCCTTTAAATATTTAAAGCGAGATTAATGGGATTTGTTTTTTTACTAAATGAATTGGCCCAGCTTTTGCTGGCTGACTTTTAAAACTATTTATAGAGTCCAACTGCAATGCTGTAATTAGGATTCAATATGGTGGAATTCTAACTGTTTACTGCCAAAGATGCTTACTGAGCTGTAAGCGTGTTGGCTGCGCAGTTAAATGCTGAAAAATGAACGGGCTCTGGCA
Source organism: Pelodytes ibericus (assembly GCA_036172795.1). Lineage (NCBI taxonomy): Eukaryota > Metazoa > Chordata > Amphibia > Anura > Pelodytidae > Pelodytes > Pelodytes ibericus. Next base: position 7,221,439 of record CM069865.1, read on the forward strand.
GTCCGGTGGATCACCTGGAACTGGATCATTTAATAGATTGAATAACGGCACATGTTAAAACCATAAAACAAGTCTTAATGTGCGGTATACCTATAAAGACGCTTACCCGTAAGTGATAATATTATGTGTTGAGATGTGAAATGCGTTGTCTTACTAATCTTCTCAGCCTCCATGGTTTAGGATTTTGTTGTTGTAGACAGCATCCCATTGCCCAGAGGTCTTAAAGTAAATCACCAAGTAGATGACCCCCCCCCCCCCCCCGTCTAAAAAAAATTAAGAGAAAATGAAATTGTCACTATTTAGCAGGTTCGTTAAAAGTTAGAAAGTGTTAGTAGTACTGCTCCTCGGAAAGGCTGCAAAGGTTATACCTTGTGGATCCTTCTTGTGGCTCATTGATGGCCAAACTTGGCACAGCAGAGGTTTGGGAGTCCCCTACCCCATGATGCTCAGCCATCCTTAATGCTAAATGAGCATCATGGGCCATGTAGTTCCCAAACATCTGCACTTTGTCCTCTTAGATAAGATGGGGAATCGCTGTGTGATAGTTGTAACAGCCTGCGTTGCCGCTGTGCCGTTTCTGACCGTGGTTTTCTCTTTGCAGTTGAGATTGTGGATTCGGTAGAGGCTTACGGCAATATGCTAAGGAACATCTTTGACTTCAGTGCCTTAAAAGAACTGCTTTCTGGACAGAACCGGCTGAAAATCCGAATCGATGCTATGCACGGAGGTAATATATCATTCTCTGTTTCCTTATAATAATATAAAACAAACACTGGGTCAGTGTGAACTGGAATCTGATAATAATACCGATGTATTTTACCAGGATTGTAAAGTAATAAACATATTGGTCAAAGTTGTAGAATATTAATAATATCATCAATGTGGGTTCTGTATAAAGGTGATATCTGGGGTAAAGTTCTAAAAGTGATGTCATCAGCAGGAACATTCCATGGTGATTCTGGGGGTAAAGTTCTAAAAGTGATGTCATCAGCAGGAACATTCCATTGGTTTCCATGGTGATTCTGGGGGTAAAGTTCTAAAAGTGATGTCATCAGCAGGAACATTCCATTGGTTTCCATGGAAATTCCATGGTAGACTACAAGCCTTTCCTCACCTAGCGCCAGTGTTGAACCCCCTGCAGGATAAAAGCTGTTTTGGAATTTGATTTTATGTGTGTGTTTTAATTTAAACGTTTCTCTCTTTTTGGATTTAATGCACTCATGCAAACTACATATTGTTTTGTTTTTAGGAAGCATGGCTTTATTGATGATACATTTATCCTTAGAAATTAGAATTTAAGATTTATTTACTTACATACATGACCTACTAGGACCATCCTTTGTGTCTTTAAAGGATGTATGTCCAGGCATCTCCTATGTAAACCCACAGCTGAGAAACAGTCAGTCTGCGCTGACAGTGTCAGCATGCACACAGCCAGTCAGTGAAGGGGGCTCTCCCCGCTCTTCTAATCCGTATCTGAATATACCAGGAATCTCTGCACCAACCAGCCCGGGGCTTCCTGCTTCCCGTGCTACCAGTCAGAGGATAAACTGGCGTGTACTATCAAACATACCTGCTGGTTTATCCTCATACTAGAAACAACTAACTCTTCACTTGTTCTTCTATGTTAGAAAAATAAGCTTTAGTGTCCTTTTAAGGAGGAAAATAACCTTTTTTTGTCTTTTATGCAACAGGGGTGAAAGTTATTTTTAAAGTTTATTTGCTCTTTAAACAAACTGAAAGTGCTACTGACCCAACCTAATCCTCCTCACCTTGTGCTTTTTACATGTTTGCCAGTAATATTCGGCTCTGTGAGGCTTAATAAAAGATGCTAAATATATCATTTAACAAACGCCATGCTCTCTTGTGTTTATTTTTGGCGCCAGTCGTTGGACCGTACGTAAAAAAGATTCTCTGCGAGGAGCTCGGCGCTCCGGCAAACTCGGCAGTAAATTGTATCCCCCTGGAGGATTTCGGAGGTCACCATCCCGATCCCAATCTAACTTACGCTTCCGAGCTGGTGGACACCATGAAGACTGGGGAACACGACTTCGGAGCAGCGTTTGACGGAGATGGGGTAAAATCTTTTTATGTATTTTTTTTCTTCTTCTTTTTTCTAAAAACAGTGCGGGTTGAAGTCTTGATTAAAAATAAGGAAGCGAACAATTTTGGCTTCAGTGAGTCAAGAACCACAAACCATCTCTCTTTGGCACAGCTGGCAACCGAGTGAAATGCTAAATATCTGCAGCCTAATTACTATTCCTTGTAGGGTTAGAGTCTCACACATGTGTCGAAAGGGAGAGAATGATTATTCCTATCATCACTTTGCTGAAAATACATGTCGTTTCCTGACTTGATTCTCTGTGTAAGCAAACAGGCATGGTTAAAGTAAAAGGATAGGGGGAGAGAAGGGAAATGTGAGAATGTTACAGTAGTAGATACCTGGAATGACCTTCCAGTGGAAGTAGTAACGTCACAAATGCCTGAGGTGTGCAAAAATCTTAGAAATAAAAATGCATGAACAGACTGACCTTATAATCTCCAGCCTGTTTCTGGGGCAGAGTTTTAAGTGGAGCAGTTGTCATGGGAACCAGTGAAATGTGCTGCTGGTTACATCATTTTTAAGGCCTTTAAAAAAAAAAAACTGTGGATATACAATGTGTTGGAAGATTTTTGACCTTGAGAATTACTTACCCCCCGAGAATGACTTAACTCTCCCCCTTCCTTTATAGGATCGTAACATGATTCTGGGGAAGGACGGCTTCTTTGTTAACCCCTCGGACTCCGTGGCAGTGATCGCAGCCAATATATTCAGTATCCCCTACTTCCAGCAAACTGGTGTTCGTGGCTTTGCGAGAAGCATGCCGACCAGCGGAGCCCTGGACAGGTATGACTGGCGGGGTCCTGCCGTTGGGGACCGGGGAGTGCGCAGGATCCAGCGAGGGGGGGGGGGGGGGCTCAGGATTTGATGGTTTTACTGGTTTATTGCTTCACCTTCTTTCAGAAGTGGTTCTGCTTTTGGACAGTTCCACCCCGGGTCTTTCACTCCTGGCTTAATTCATGAAATACTTAGTTGCAGGGAATTGAGAAGTGAATTTCAAACTTAAGACCAACGTAGCTGAACTGGAAAAATACTCCAGCCGAATGGAATAATCAGTCCAGATCGGCTACGTTTGCAGTTCTCCCTTTCATGAATAAAGCTCTCTGATTTTGCCCTATTCTCTGTCCCACTGTCCCCCACTAATCTCCCAAGATTGCAATTTACAATGATAAGTATTAAAGGGACAGTCTGGCCCCCAAACTCACTTTGGTGCAAGATGAAGATTACTGCTTGTATAGAGCACAGGCTTTTATCCCTGTGTGATTTGATGCAGGCATTCTGTATAAACCACATTTTTAATAACTAACTCAAGCCACCCCGACCCCCCCAGTGATTATTCTGCATGTTTACTGCAGGTGCAGCAGCACTGACTTATATAGACACTGAGGATATAGGGTTTTGTTTAATTTAGTCCCTTCCTGTGCTGCTGGAATAAAATACACTGTGTGGACTGTGATAGACTTGCTGTTGTATACAGTAGGATCTCTTAACATTGTCTGATGACATCACTAGAGAGACAGGAAATGCCATTAATTTGAATTAAATTATTCTCATTGGTTCCTGCAGCAAAATAAAAAGGAAATTGACTTTTACTCAGCTAGTGTGGGCAGGCCTGGTTTCTTGCAAACTGCTGTAATTTCACAATTTCATCTAGCTGTAAGTATTTTATATTTTAAGCAATGCAAAATGTAAAACATGCATTAAAAAAGTGCTATGAAAGCAGATTAATATGCATTAATATTTGGAAGATGAATTTTGGGCACCAGACAGTCCCTTTAAGAAAGATTATCTATTGTTTTTTTTTTAAACTAACTAGATGTATTAAGAGACAGAGTACAGTTAGTTTATTTTATTACATTGATTCGATCTCATTCTACAAAGAACCTTTCTATCCACTAAAGGTTTAATAGTATTAAAATCTATGTAGTATCCCCTAAAATATCATTTTTTTTGGTTGCTTATTTATTCATAAAAGTATTACATATTGCAAAAAAAAAAAAATCTCCATTAACGAAAAGTAGTGTACGGTGTGTGCATATCTTTCGTTTATTAAATATACTGTTCTAATTCAGTTTCTAATAAATCTAAAAACTGATTTGTTCGGCTTTATTTAAAAAAAAAGTAAACCCCACCTGGCTCTATATAAATAGAGCTAAATCTGACTTTTTTTTTTTTTTTTACTTTTTTTTTTACTTATTTCACACTTTCTAATCCGTCTCCATAGGAACCAAGGATAACAAATTGTGTTTTAAAGAGGGCTTGTAGTTTAAAGCTCCATAAAGTGAATGTATGTTATATTTAGGTGGGTGATGGCGTGTTATAACGTGGAGGAGGGAGGTGTAAGCAGCATTTTTTGATCATTAAAATATGATGGAAAATCTTGGGGCGTTAAGATAAACCTGTGGTGTTTAATTACAGCAGTGCGTGCTTTTAACTCCTCGTTGACCCGTCAACACATTTAATCCCGTTTTATTTGGTTTGCTTAAAGGGTGGCCAAAGCCACAAAGATTGATTTATACGAAACTCCAACCGGCTGGAAATTCTTTGGGAATTTAATGGACGCGAACAAGCTTTCCCTGTGTGGAGAGGAAAGTTTTGGAACCGGTGAGTAAGGATCCCCTGGCCATTTTAATAAAAAAGATTATTTTATAATGATCGTAATTCGCAACCTACTTTGAAACATAGAATGTGTCGGCAGAAAAGACCCATTCGGCCCATCTAGTCTGCCCAATTTTCTAAATTCGTTTATTAGTCTCCTTTAATAAATAGTCACTTCTAATTAATTTGCCACCATTTATCCATACATTAATGGCTCTGATTTGTGGGGGAATCCAGCCAATCAGAAACCTTCTGTATATTTTTCGGTTAGTTTCTGGCAGTAGCTGTATTTGAGGATGTTAATTTCCAGACTAGTTGAAGTCCGCACGCTGCATATTAGCCGTGTCTCAGTCCTAGATGAGATCTAGAATCCTGTGACCCCACGTGTGTCCCCCGCCGCTTTAAGGAGAAGTTGTGCTTTTTTTAAAGTCAAACTCGCCCCTTTTTACCGCCTTGTTATTTAGCATTTACATGGCAATGTGCCCTGCAGTCTAGTTAAATCTTTTGAACGCCGTCCAATACAGATATAAAACCGAAGCACGTCATGACCGGACCAGATCCCCATTCTGCACACTGCATTTTATGTTATATTTATTTTTTTATCAAACATGAAGGATTCTAGTCCTGCGGCAAAAAAATGTATCACTTACCCATAACATTTAATATCAAATAACTGTTATTTAAAGTCTATAAGAATTTGCTCTCTTTCACAATGTATATTACCCTCCACCAGGGGCATACCTAACGCATTTGGCCCTCTGCACCCCAACCATCTTCCTTATGCCCCACAATGTCTTCCTCTGCCCCTGTGTTCCCCAATGTGTGTCTCTCTCTCCCCCTACCCATTCCCTCTTGTCTGTCTCTCTCTCCCCCATACCCATTCCCTCTTGTCTGTCTCTCTCCCCCATACCCATTCCCTCTTGTCTGTCTCTCTCCCCCTACCTATTCCCTCTTGTCTGTCTCTCTCCCCTACCCATTCCCTCTTGTCTGTCTCTCTCCCCCTGCCCATTCTCTAGTCTGTCTCTCCCCCTGCCTTTTCCCTCTTTTCTGTCTCTCTCTCCCCCTGCCTATTCCCTCTTTTCTGTCTCTCTCCCACTACCCATTCCCTCTTTTCTGTCTCTCTCTCCCCCTACCCATTCCCTCTTTTCTGTCTCTCTCTCCCCCTGCCTATTCCCTCTTTTCTGTCTCTCTCCCCCTGCCTATTCCCTCTTTTCTGTCTCTCTCTCCCCCTACCTATTCCCTATTTTCTGTCTCTCTCTCTCCCCCTGCCTATTCCCTCTTTTCTGTCTCTCTCCCACTACCCATTCCCTCTTTTCTGTCTCTCTCTCCCCCTGCCTATTCCCTCTTTTCTGTCTCTCTCCCCCTACCCATTCCCTCTTTTCTGTCTCTCTCTCCCCCTGCCTATTCCCTCTTTTCTGTCTCTCTCCCCCTGCCTATTCCCTCTTTTCTGTCTCTCTCTCCCCCTACCTATTCCCTCTTTTCTGTCTCTCTCTCCCCCTACCTATTCCCTCTTTTCTGTCTCTCTCTCTCCCCCTGCCTATTCCCTCTTTTCTGTCTCTCTCTCCCCCTACCTATTCCCTCTTTTCTGTCTCTCTCTCCCCCTACCTATTCCCTATTTTCTGTCTCTCTCTCTCCCCCTGCCTATTCCCTCTTTTCTGTCTCTCTCTCCCCCTGCCTATTCCCTCTTTTCTGTCTCTCTCTCTCCCCCTACCCATTCCCTCTTTTCTCTCTCTCTCTCCCCCTGCCTATTCCCTCTTTTCTGTCTCTCTCCCCCTACCCATTCCCTCTTTTCTGTCTCTCTCTCTCCCCCTGCCTATTCCCTCTTTTCTGTCTCTCTCCCCCTGCCTATTCCCTCTTTTCTGTCTCTCTCTCCCCCTGCCCATTCCCTATTTTCTGTCTCTCTCTCTCCCCCTGCCTATTCCCTCTTTTCTGTCTCTCTCTCCCCCTACCTATTCCCTATTTTCTGTCTCTCTCTCCCCCTACCTATTCCCTATTTTCTGTCTGTCTCTCTCCCCCTGCCTATTCCCTCTTTTCTGTCTCTCTCTCTCCCCCTACCTATTCCCTCTTTTCTGTCTCTCTCTCCCTCTACCCATTCCCTCTTTTCTGTCTCTCTCCCTCTACCCATTCCCTCTTTTCTCTCTCTCTCTCCCCCTGCCTATTCCCTCTTTTCTGTCTCTCTCCCCCTGCCTATTCCCTCTTTTCTGTCTCTCTCCCTCTACCCATTCCCTCTTTTCGGTCTCTCTCTCTCTCCCCCTGCCTATTCCCTCTTTTCTGTCTCTCTCTCCCCCTGCCTATTCCCTCTTTTCTGTCTCTCTCCCTCTACCCATTCCCTCTTTTCGGTCTCTCTCTCTCTCCCCCTGCCTGTTCCCTCTTTTCTCTCTCTCTCTCCCCCTGCCTATTCCCTCTTTTCTCTCTCTCTCTCCCCCTGCCTATTCCCTCTTTTCTGTCTCTCTCTCCCCCTGCCTGTTCCCTCTTTTCTCTCTCTCTCTCCCCCTGCCTATTCCCTCTTTTCTCTCTCTCTCTCCCCCTGCCCATTCCCTCTTTTCTGTCTCTCTCTCCCCCTGCCCATTCCCTCTTTTCTGTCTCTCTCTCTCCCCCTGCCTATTCCCTCTTTTCTGTCTCTCTCTCCCCCTGCCCATTCCCTCTTTTCTCTCTCTCTCTCCCCCTGCCTGTTCCCTCTTTTCTCTCTCTCTCTCCCCCTGCCTATTCCCTCTTTTCTCTCTCTCTCTCCCCCTGCCTATTCCCTCTTTTCTGTCTCTCTCTCCCCCTGCCCATTCCCTCTTTTCTGTCTCTCTCTCTCCCCCTGCCTGTTCCCTCTTTTCTGTCTCTCTCCCCCTGCCTGTTCCCTCTTTTCTGTCTCTCTCTCTCCCCCTGCCTATTCCCTCTTTTCTGTCTCTCTCTCTCCCCCTGCCTATTCCCTCTTTTCTGTCTCTCTCTCCGCCTGCCTGTTCCCTCTTTTCTCTCTCTCTCTCCCCCTGCCCATTGCCACTTTTATTTTTACTCAAATCCTATAGTATTATGTTTTTATAATGGTTTTAGTCTCCAGACAGCGTGGCCGTGGCTAGTCACGGTTATTGGCGTGGTGTGTGGTCACAGACTGAGCCTCACCCTTTCTGATTAGTGCTCTTATTTTTTTCTGCCAGGCTCTAAATTGTTGCTTTTCTCCTTTTCGGTGTAATACTTTCCCGGATTCTCCACACCCTTCTGTCTATAAACTCGTCCTTGGCTTGGCTGGCTCACCATCCAGGGAGCAGTGAAGCTGGATCGGTTTTGTTTTTTTGGCGTGCTGGCTTCCATTTTATTTTCCAGTCACGTTTCTTTACACTATGTCTGGACGGTCAGGCCTTCTCTTGCTGTCCGGTTGCTACGGCATAGCCTGTGCTGCCCTTGTTGATGGTACATCCTCTCTCGCTGCCTTGCACTGCCCTCAGTAGCTCACCCGGGGGCAATATGGTGCTGGAACAGTATGTGGGGGGGAAAACTGTCTCTGTTGTAAGGCATATGGGGCAGTTTGAGGTAGTGGAAAGGTAATGCGAGGAAGGGGTGCACCCCGCAGGGGAAGAGGTTTGTACAAAGGAGGAATGGGGGTGAACGAGTTTAGTCAGGTCTAGGGCAGAACAAAATCTAAATACACCACTGGCTTAAGTGACTTAATTTCTACCTGTGCTGGAAGGGGTACTCACCTGTACCGGAAGGGGTACTCACCTGTGCCGGATGGGGTTCTCACCTGTGCCGGAAGGGGTTCTCACCTGTACCGGAAAGGGTTCTCACCTGTGCCGGAAGGGGTTCTCACCTGTGCCGGAAGGGGTTCTCACCTGTGCCGGAAGGGGTTCTCACCTGTGCCGGAAGGGGTTCTCACCTGTGTCGGAATGGGGTTCTCCCCTGTGCCGGAAGGAGTACTCCCCTGTGCCGGAAGGAGTACTCCCCTGTGCCGGAAGGAGTACTCCCCTGTGCCGGAAGGAGTACTCCCCTGTGCCGGAAGGGGTACTCCCCTGTGCCGGAAGGGGTACTCCCCTGTGCCGGAAGGGGTACTCCCCTGTGCCGGAAGGGGTACTCCCCTGTGCCGGAAGGAGTACTCCCCTGTGCCGGAAGGAGTACTCACCTGTGCCGGAAGGAGTACTCCCCTGTGCCGGAAGGAGTACTTTAGGAGAAAATGTGTTTTCAATGTGTCTGTGGAGTCTCCTTCTTATGACATCACCTGTGGCACGGTATGCAAATGAACTGCTTTTTAATGGGAAGTGTGTAATTTACCGTGCCACAGGTGATGTCATAAGCAGGAGACATGACATATAGATCATTTTCAATAATTTTCTTTGTTCTCCACGTTCACACTAAAAAACAATGTTTAGGTGATACCGTCCCTTTCAAAACTTGGGGAAATGATAATCTGGGGTCAGGCACTGCCATTATAATGATTTACACGGACCCTTCCTGACCTCGCCACAGACACTTTACCACTGATGGTAACCAGTGGTGTATCTTGATTTTGTGCTGCCCTAGGCAGACAAAATCCGGGCACCCCCCTACCCAAGCTGTACACCCACGTTACACACCTAAGACATGCCCCATCATTCAGACTCACATCAAGCTCATACTCCCATCACACACACACTCCCATCACACTCAGTCACACACTCCGACTCCCATCACACTCCGTCACACACACTGTCTCCCATCACACACACTCTGACTCCCATCACACTCAGTCACACACACTGTCTCCCATCACACACACTCTGACTCCCATCACACTCAGTCACACACACTGTCTCCCATCACACACACTCTTACTCCCATCACACTCAGTCACACACTCCTACTCCCATCACACTCAGTCACCCTAACTGTCTCCCTTCACACACACTCTGACTCCCATCACACTCAGTCACACACACTGTCTCCCATCACACACACACTCTGACTCCCATCACACTCAGTCACACACACTGTCTCCCATCACACACACACTGTCTCCCATCACACTCAGCCACACACACTGTCTCCCATCACACACACACTGTCTCCCATCACACTCAGCCACACACACTGTCTCCCATCACACACACACTCTGACTCCCATCACACTCAGCCACACACACTGTCTCCCATCACACACACTCTGACTCCCATCACACTCAGCCACACACACTGTCTCCCATCACACACACTCTGACTCCCATCACACTCAGCCACACACACTGTCTCCCATCACACACACTCTGACTCCCATCACACTCAGTCACACACACTGTCTCCCATCACACACACACTGTCTCCCATCACACTCAGCCACACACACTGTCTCCCATCACACACACACTGTCTCCCATCACACTCAGCCACACACACTGTCTCCCATCACACACACACTCTGACTCCCATCACACTCAGCCACACACACTGTCTCCCATCACACACACTCTGACTCCCATCACACTCAGCCACACACACTGTCTCCCATCACACACACTCTGACTCCCATCACACTCAGCCACACACACTGTCTCCCATCACACACACTCACTTACCTTTCCCTGGCAGGCAGGCAGCATGGTCCCTCCATGCTGCCTGTTCGGCTTCCCGGCGATTGTGCCGACAGGCCACGTGACCGGGCGCGCGTATGACGTCAGCGCGCCCGTCACGTGACTGTCGGCACTTCCGTGTCGGCACACTGAACGGGGAGCCGAACAGGCAGCACGGAGGTTTCTCTGTGCTGCCTGTTCGGCTCCCCGTGCAACCTGGCAGGCAGAGCGATGGTGGGGGGGGATCTTCCGATCCCCTCTCACCTCCGTCTCTGCCTGCAAGCGCGGTCTATTTTTTTTTTTTAAAGCGCCGCGTTTTTTTTTTTTTTTTTACATTTCTTTTTTTTTTTTTTTCTTTTCAGTGCTGGGGGGCGCTGCCGTCCCCCAAAATTTGCCGCCCTAGGCATCCGCCTAGGATGCCTCGCGGTGAATACAGCACTGATGGTAACTAGTAACCTGTAGTACTTTGAACCACCAAACTCTGAGCACATTGTGTGAATTATTCTCATTTGTTACAGGAAATCCTAAACTTAGAGCTGCTGATTCTTAATTCCTATAAAATCATATTTATAATACTCTCCTTAGCAGCAACCAGACTCGTATTTCTATTGTCTGTAATGGAATCCGGCCTATATATATATATATATATATATATATATATATATATATGCTTTTTATCCCGAAATAGGCTCTGGAACAAAACAATAGTTGTTAGTGCCTGTAATTTCTTCATTTTGAGTACATTGTAATGTATAAAATGTATCTGGTTATAAATGGTTACTTGACCAGAGGCTTACCGCACGCTTCCTGCCGAGACCTTTATTTAGACCTGAAAAAAATAGGGAAAAAATGATTTGGCGACAGCTTTTTGGAAGCCATTTTTTTTTTCTTAAAACAGATGTATAAATTAAATTCAGCATTTTATTTGGAAGTTTATCCCGGCCAAACACAGCATACTTCAGGGGCCCGCACTATGCTTGGAAGTGATTTTGGAAGCATTGTGTAATACAGAGGAAAGCCACATGTCTTTCTTTCTATCCGTCCTTAAGGCAAACTATATCTTACTGTAAAGAGCTATTTCCAGAACTGATGTGATGTCCTATTACTGCTTATAAAAAACGGAAACATCCTTTCCCTTGACTCTATGGGCTTCATCTACGAAAGAGAGAGAATTGCAGGTAGTTTGCGAAGAGAAACTTTAGGCCAAAATAGCCGAAAATGGAAATATTCCCCAAGGCAGATGAATGGGAGAATCTTTTTTCCCAGCTCGGCTACATTGGCCTTACATTTGAAGTTCCCTTTTCAATTTTCAATCCCTCTTTCTTGAATAGGAGCCGTACGTTTAACTTGCTCCATGAGCTGAAAGTACAGTTGCAAACAAAATGCAGCTGCAGGGTAGTGGCATGTGCAATATCACAGCTTGTACAGGGCAAGAAGGAATTATAATGGTAACTTGTCCATAATGTAATCATAAATGGAGAATGCAGGGAGATTAAGAAATGGCTTTAGCAACCCAAGGTTCACTTCTAAGTTAGGATGACCTTCTAGGCCAGCCTACTGTCTGGCACCACGTTCGTCCCAGTGGCGGTAAAGTAACACTGTTAATAAAGCCGTTTTGTTTCTCTGTGGTCTTACCTGGCTTGTTGGGGGAATAAAAGGTAAAAACCAGAGGTCCGGCCCAAACCAATTTTTTGGGGGGGTTTTGTTCTGCAGGTTCTGATCACATCCGAGAAAAAGATGGACTGTGGGCCGTCCTGTCCTGGCTTTCGATAATCGCAGTGCGCAAGCAGAGCGTGGAGGAGATTCTGAAAGACCACTGGCAGAAGTACGGGCGCAATTTCTTCACCAGGTGAGAAGGATCTTCCTCACGGACCATCACCTGGGTAGTACCAGGGCCTGAAAAGAAACATTTTATTATCGTTTAATAAATATGGATCAGCTTAAGCATTGCTGGGGCATATAAAGTAATGGCACATGCTCACTCCGATAAATCAGCAGTCTCGTATTTCCCGACAGATACGACTACGAAGAGGTGGATGCCGACGCGGCCAATAAGATGATGAAGGATCTGGAGGCCGTGCTGTTTGACCGCGCGTTTGTCGGCCAGCAGCTTCCCGTTGGGGATAAAGTTTACACCGTGGAGAAAGCGGATAATTTCGAGTACAGTGATCCCGTGGATGGAAGTATTTCCAGGAACCAGGTAAATGTCCACCGGGGCATAATGCGGGTGCCGATCCCCAGCTCTCCCCCGACCTGTCTAATGTGGGCTTTGGTGGAGATTAGAACGATTCTTTGTGCATTAACTGTAACATATTGCAGTGTGTTTGATTTAAAACTCTAATCTGGCAGGGATTAAGACTCATCTTCACCGATGGATCCCGTATTATCTTCAGACTGAGTGGGACTGGCAGTGCCGGAGCCACTGTCCGGTTATATATAGACAGCTACGAGAAGGATCCCAGCAAAATATATCAAGACCCTCAGGTAAGTCTGCGATTAATGAGAAATTACATATATACAATGGCGCAATGATATAACTTACTGATACCGCCAGTGATGTCCAACACAAATATACAGGCAGCGGCACAATGCTATAACTTACTGATACCGCCAGGGACGTCCAACACATATATACAGGCAGCGGAATAACTTACTGATACTGCCAGGGACATCCAACACATATGTATATATGTGTTGGATGTCCCTGGCAGTATCAGTAAGTTAGAGGCAGCGGCACAATGCTACAAATTACTGAGGGGGCACACATAAAATTATACCCTAGCTATCTTTACCCTTGGGGGTATCCAATAGATCGTACACCAGCTGCCTTTACCCCTGGGGGCATCCAATAAATCATACCCCATATGTTTTTTTTATGAGTCACTATCCTGCTACCTCCAAACCAGGGGGAGCTTCTGGGTCACTCATCAGCTATAGTCCTGGCTAAGCATCATGTGAGCTGTAGTTCCTGGAAAAGCTGCTTGCTCAATATCTCTATCCTACACTTTAAACTGAACATGCTAAAAAAAATATTATTACATTAAAATATTAGGCTCTCACGTGCCCAGATATAAAGGGCAACAAAAATCCCTAAACCCTGTACACTTCTCTAAACGATCTGTTAGATAGGATAAACGTGGATTGGAGCAGTACTGTCTCTTTTAGACATAGGGACTGTTGTATACGTCCCCGACTTTGAGAGATCAGCCACGTTTGGAAACCCATGGCCGTGCAGTGTATTATACAATTAAACAATGCTTCAGCTGCTAGCGCCTTACTGTCTATATGCAGCTTATTTTAGTGTACGGAGCCGTAGGAGTGAGATCCGAATGCATTATTATTATTATTATTATTATTATTAATTCCTGTCTTGTAACGTGGAGACATGTTCTGAGTTCTGCCGTCAGATTCTTCTCTGGCTTTGTGCCGTGGGTTTTGGCTCACATCAGTTTCCCGTCTTCTCTAAGCTGCTCTTATACACAGATCGGGAATAATAAAACTCCTACAGAGAGAAACAAAAAAATCTTTAAAAATCTGTATTTCCCTGCTGCCTATGTTTCCAACACATCGAGGAAAGTCGTAAACGATAAGTGAGAAGCGCGGTGTGTGTGGATACTGGAGGCCATGCAGATACAGGGAGATCAACCCCTCGGCCCCGTTAACACATGTCAGATGCAGGATCCATGTTGTATGTTCAGCTGTGGATCTGCAGAGCTTTCTTTAGGTATTCAGTTTAATGTCTCCCAGGCTTTTCTTGTAAAACTCTGTTGCTTTGGGCCAGGCCTGCCACGGTTTAATGGCAGACAGCGTGCCACGGCATTTCTTGTAAGAAACAGATTTTTGGTTCAGTCCTTGTATACGTGGCCTGGCTATAAGAACGGTCACGGGCGACAGACAGGAATTCTGTTAAATGTGGGCCGTTATTACAACACATTCTAATAAGTAGCAGCATTGCATAATAAAGGAAATGGACACATTACATAACATTAACAGAAATATAAGCACAAATTTGTACAGTATGGGGGTAGGGAGGTCTGTTCCTATTAGTTTTAACAGTCTGTTGGGGTAATAGAAACGGAGGGTTCTAATCACTATAAGGGAATAAGATAGGTATTAACTATATGAGATTTTAGTGCTAGAAGAGCTCAGCTGGCCCTGCACAATGTATAGAAGAATATATAGAAGAGCTCAGCTGGCCATGGATAATGCAGAGTTACATCTTTACACACTGTCACTATATAACAATGCATTATACAGGGCCAACTCTGTTCTTCTAGCAGGAGAAACTCACCAGACCCTGCACAATGTATAGAAGAATATATAGAAGAGCTCAGCTGGCCATGGATAATGCAGAGTTACATCTTTACACTGTCACTTTATAACAATGCATTATACAGGACCAACTCTGTTCTTCTAGCAGGAGAAACTCACCAGACCCTGGACAATGTATAGAAGAATATATAGAAGAGCTCAGCTGGCCATCGATAATGCAGAGTTACATCTTTACATACTGTCACTTTATAACAATGCATTATACAGGACCAACTCTGTTCTTCTAGCAGGAGAAACTCACCAGACCCTGCACAATGTATAGAATAATATATAGAAGAGCTCAGCTGGCCATGGATAATGCAGAGTTACATCTTTACACACTGTCACTTTATAACAATGTATTACACAGGACCAACTCTGTTCTTCTAGCAGGAGAAACTCACCAGACCCTGCACAATGTGTAGAAGAATATATAGAAGAGCTCAGCTGGCCATGGATAATGCAGAGTTACATCTTTACACACTGTCACTTTATAACAATGTATTACACAGGGCCAACTCTGTTCTTCTAGCAGGAGAAACTCACCAGGCCCTGCACAATGTATAGAAGAATATATAGAAGAGCTCAGCTGGCCATGGATAATGCAGAGTTACATCTTTACACACTGTCACTTTATAACAATGCATTATACAGGACCAACTCTGTTCTTCTAGCAGGAGAAACTCACCCGGTTTGTCCACTGTCGTCCCATCTGTTCTAGGATAACATTTTAAATTCTATCTTTATCCTACAAAGCCCCCCCACTCCTCGACTCCTCTCTGTATTGCCTCCCTCATTAACCGATAATACCCTGCATGACCTCTGCGATCCTCAAATTGACTTAGCTCTCCTCCAACCTCATCATCTCTTCACACTCGCACCTGCAAGATTTGGCTTGAGATGCCCCCTCTCTTTGGAACTCCCTTACACAGAGCATCCAACTCTCTCCCTCTTTTTCAAACTTCCAAATGTCCCTTAAAACTCACCTCTTTAAGGAAACTTACAACTCATCCCACTAGAATAGACGATAATCCCACCAAGCTCTCACTGTCCTCAAACACTGGTAGGAATAGGAAGCTTAAAACTCAACCCACTAGAATAGACGATAATCCCACCAAGCTCTCACTGTCCTCAAACACTGGTAGGAATAGGAAGCTTACAACTCATCCCACTAAAATAGACGATAATCCCACCAAGCTCTCACTGTCCTCAAACACTGGTAGGAATAGGAAGCTTACAACTCATCCCACTAAAATAGACGTTAATCCCACCAAGCTCTCACTGTCCTCAAACACTGGTAGGAATAGGAAGCTTACAACTCATCCCACTAGAATAGATGTTAATCCCACCAAGCTCTCACTGTCCTCAAACACTGGTAGGAATAGGAAGCTTATAACTCATCCCACTAGAATCTACGTTAATCCCACCAAGCTCTCACTGTCCTCAAACACTGGTAGGAATAGGAAGCTTTAAACTCATCCCACTAAAATAGACGATAATCCCACCAAGCTCTCACTGTCCTCAAACACTGGTAGGAATAGGAAGCTTACAACTCATCCCACTAGAATAGACGTTAATCCCACCAAGCTCTCACTGTCCTCAAACACTGGTAGGAATAGGAAGCTTACAACTCATCCCACTAGAATAGACGTTAATCCCACCAAGCTCTCACTGTCCTCAAACACTGGTAGGAATAGGAAGCTTACAACTCATCCAACTAGAACACATATAATTAATCTCTGGCCCAACGTACCTTGCTCCAACCATCCCTAATACTGTTACCACCACAACCTTCCCTTTCACCTCCTCACTCCCTTATGTGTTTCATGTACCCCATTCCCTCTAGATTGTAAGCTCCGTGAGCAAGGCTCTCTACCTCATGTAGCAGTCTTTTCTTGTTGCTCTTACTTAGGATGTTGTCCCCCTCTATGCTCTGTACCTAGCGCTATGTAAATTGTTGGCGCGATATAAATAATTGGTCATGTAATATCTAAAATATAATATGATAAATGTTTATCTCAACAGCATAACAACTGTTAATGCTGCATCATAGTAAACAAAAACCAGAAGATCTGTTATCTCCTAAAAAGACTGTGCATACCGTGTAATAGAGTTATTGCTTTTGCCATAGCGATGGCCCAGCCTCTCTCTCTCCAAGCCCCTCCTCTCTCTCCAAGCCCCTCCTCTTTCTCCAAGCCCCTCCTTATTGGAATGTCACTGAATTTGGAAGCCCCGGTGAAATTATTTTCAATGTAAAATTACAGGAGAACTGTACATTGTTTTAAAGTAAAAATAAGTGCATTTCACATATATTAACACACGTGAAAATAAGCTGGATTAAACTGCCACTAAGCCTCAAAGAAAGTAGGGCTGCTGCAATAAGTAATAATAATAAAAAAAATAATATCTAGCCTAGCATATTAAAAATAAAAAAAGTATCAATAAATAAAAAATCTGTAGCCAAGAATCTTTTTTTAATACCCATTTCCCTGTCCCTGCAGGTTATGTTGGCTCCTCTGATCACCATTGCACTCAAGATTTCCCAGCTCCAGGAAAGAACCGGACGCACTGCTCCCACTGTGATCACGTAGACCGAGGCAGAGCGTCGAAGACCCCTCGGTGGAAATTCATCTCTGTTATTGTCTCCCCCCCCCCCAGACCCCTCTGGTCTGTACAGATTGTATGTCAGTTTCCATTATTTGTCCCACAGTAATGTAAGCTGATAAAAGTACAGAAATTTAGAAATTCAACATCTCCGGTGGTCTTGGTTCTTTATCGATCTTCAGTCGCCGACGACCTCCAAGTACTGTTTATTAGTGTGAATGTTATTAGCTATTATCAAACGGTAATTATAAAAGCCCCCGCTCATATAGTTGTATAGGGAAGTACACTGGGGGCTGATAAATACAGGCTTGAGTTTAAAGAGACTCTGTCACCTAAACATTGCTTATAATGTAGAAAATAATAGACGCTGAAAAATGATCAATACATTATCTTTTTACAAAATTACAAGCAAATGAATAAAAAAAGAAATTTAGGTTTTGAATGTGTCTGTGGAGTCTTTTGCTTATGACATCACTTGGTGGCTTGGTATGCAAATTGCACAGTTCCCGTTAAAAATGAGTCAATTTGCATATCAAGACACAGACACTTTTTAAAACGTTTAAAATGAAAAAAAAAAAATACGCCTTTGCTGCAATTCTGTGAACACAGTATGTAGTTAGTTTTTCAGAATTGTTTTTTATTATACTAATACTGTTATATTGGTTTAAAGTATTGACGGAAAGATGTTTAAAGCCAACTTACTACATGCAAATCAGGTGTTTAAAAAAAAAAACATAATAAAACAAAAAAAACCTATAACATAATGTGTATGTAATGTTTAATATAAACAATACCATTGTACGGAGGGAAAAGGAAGTTTTAATCAGACAGAAGTTTCTGATTGTAATGGTATTCCTAGGAAAAGCAAGAATACATTGGCTTTCCAAACACATTGCACACCCCCAGCACCGTAATCTCACCCGTTCATCCTTAGGAGATTGACAGAAATGAATACCATTAAGTGTGGTGATTGAATCAACCCCAGGATGTTAGGTAATCATATAGGTCAGGCAGCGGACATGTTTGGAATCTTCAAATGAAGAAAGATCTGATCCAAGATTCTAAAAATATCTGCCCCCTGATAATGTCAATATGTCCGCCCCCTGATAATGTCAATATGCCCACCGCTTAAGGGGGCTGCACACTGAATACACTGCTGTGCGTTTTTATTCTGACCAGTGTGGGGGATTCGCAACTTGTGGCAAAATCAGTTATTGGTATATGTTGGATATGGAACATCTATTTGTTTCCAGGAGGTGGCGCTGTTTTCAAGCGTAAAGTAAAATAAGCCAGACGGACACTGAACGAAGTGCTGGCCCAAAGGAAGAATCCAACCTATTAACCCCTTATACGTCTAATGGAATATCTATTAATAATTATAGTCTTACGGAGCGGCCTCTTTAGAGTTTTCCATACTTTGCGCATCAGGTTACCAGAGCGCAATCCCCCCCATTCCCCCCATCCTCTTCTCTAAGGGAGACTCTTCGTCAAAACTATTGGCCAAATTCCAGGTATTAATGAATAGCCCTCTCCAGGAGCCAGTCCCTGAGTGATGACATCATCTGTAGATACAGCACTACCGCACTCTAACGGCACAGACCCTCGTCATTACACATGTCATTTTACTTACATCTTGGCTTCAGGTACAAACAAGGTCCTATTTAGTGGCTGAAAGGGACTACTTTGGGGGGGGGGGGGGGGTCTAACTTGCCCTAAACTGCCCTTTTCGCTCCTGCCGGTACAAGTGACAAATACCAGAATATCCACTTTTTCTCAAGAATTAAAGTGACACAAGTATGATTATTTTTTGTATTGCTGTCCTGTTTACATGCTGGCACAATCCAAATTATTGTAAAATAGTTAACGTGTAGAATTAATACCATTTATTGACTAGCTGACCATTTGATTGCAAGCTTTGAAGACCAAGTTGCTCGGTCCCTCCCTCAGGGACGAATGAGGCTGAAACAAAAGTCCTAATAACAAAACCTAGAAAACAGCTTATTAAACAAAAGACCAGAAAACCCCGGGTATTAAATGTTCTCGGCAGTAAGTCAGGCAGTTGTTACCGACAAGTGTCTGATGTCATAAAATATAACAAAGAAATCCGCAATCAAGTCCCCAGCGACAACATGTATTTGTTCCCTCTAAATTCTACAAAAAAAACCTCTATTCTATAAACCGTGATTAAATCAGCTTTTACATGATACAGTTGGGGCTAGAGATGATCATTTAGTCTCACTCTCACCAATTTAGCTATACCTTGTGCAGGCACGATCCTGCTGAGCTTGCAAAGCAGGGGAAACGCGTCAGGTTTGTCCCTGCTCAATGTGTCTGTGGAGTCTCCTACTTATGACATTACCTGGGCACGGTATGAAAATTACACATTACACGCAGTTCATTTACATACCGTGCCACAGGTGATGTCATAAGCAGCAGACTCCACAGACGCATTTAAAACACATTTTTCTCCTAATTTAGACATTTGCTTGCAGATTTGCTAACACAATGTATAGATCATTTTCAATCATTTTTTCATGTACAGTAAATACAATGTTCAGTTGGATCTGTGACACCCATTACACATTGGTACATGCGGCAGTAGTGACACTTTTTGAACCTATTTCTGCGGGAGCCTTATGAATCTGTAAGCCCTTTAGTAGCTCCAGTGTCTCAGTATCTCTGTTCCATCCAGTATTTCTAAAAACACAGCATGTGATCAGGCGCTTGGTTAGTACAGGATGTTGTCTATTACGCCTAAATGAACATCGTGTGATGATCCAGCACAACACAAGCGTGCGGATCTCCAACGGGTGCACACACGAATAGACAAATAATAATAATATACAAAAGGCACAGACAGGATGAGCAGTGACTCCCACCAATACAGGGGAAAAATGTACAATAATAATCACTTTATTTCTCTATTTATTACTTAGTTACTTTATATCAAGTAAAAGTAAGAGCTCTGTATGGTGCAGTGGGGACAAATAATAGAGAAGAGACTTGTGTGCAGTAGTTAGGATTTTACCAACTGGATTGAGGTCAATATTAAGTCTACTGGGCGATAGCCTGGCCTGTTTTTTTTTTTTTAATAAAAACGTGGTAACCGTAGCAGTGGTCCCTGCTTAGAAGGCTGTCGGTCCCTGTCTCCTCTGGGTGGGAAAATCCCTTTGCATTGTAAGCAAATCATGTTGTGAGTATACATTGAGACCAGTGTTGCTCAGAGACACGTGAGTGGACATTCTGTTAGTTGTCTCTTTGTTTTTGCCAGTGATATAATTATTACATTCTGTCCATATTATATTCTCCTAATATAGGATGCACAGTCTCACAGAGAATAAAGTTTAATGAGTCTTTTTTTTAATTAAACTTTCAGTACGAGCGATTCGCTCTTTGTCTTATGTGGTCTCTTCTCCGGATTTATGTTGTTGTTTTTTTATTTCCAATGATACTCCCTCCTGGACCCTCTGCTCTCTTGATGACCTTCACCCACCCTGTGCCCTCATTTCATCCTCTCAGTTGCACACAGGACTTCCCTGGTTTATGCCCCAAGCTATTCAATGCCCTATTAAACCCTCTTTCTAAACCCTGAAAATTCACTTCTTTAGAGAAGCATATCAGCTTACTAATTCATTCCGCTGCCCTCGCCTCACCCCTACCAAGTTCCTGCCCACCATCCCTTCTCACTGTAAATACATAGAACGGGACTGAATGATGCCGATAGCTTAATGCGGTTTGTTTACCTGTCACTGGGTCTTTCTTTCTTGGTCCCCAAGAGCACCCAGAACTACAAAACCTTCGTCTCCTATGTACCTTTATCCCATATCTGCCAACATCATGGAACACGACAGAGTGCAGAGCCCAAATGGTTTAGAGTCACATTACATGCCCCTAGGAGACCGAGCTGTAGCCTACACAGTCCAGGTAATCTAGAGGGTACTTGTTGCAGGTTTAGACTGTCTGCTAGAGTACTGTGTAGAGGTGCAGTCATCTCAGGACAGCCCCAAATTTGACAAGGCACAAGTCCCCAAAAATCACGAATTGCTGCAAACTTTGCTTCAGCCCCATTTCCTCGTAGAGTGCAAGCTTTTTTAAGCAGACACTTGTTGCGTTATACACCGATCAGCCATAACATTATGAGCACTGACGTGGAAAGTCAGGCTGAGGAAGAGTGATGCTTTGGATTGACAGGTGGCAAGCCGGCGGAGGCAGTGTGATGCTTTGGACTGACGGGTGGCATGCCGACGGAGGCAGTGTGATGCTTTGGACTGACAGGTGGCAAGCCGGCGGAGGCAGTGTGATGCTTTGGACTGACGGGTGGCATGCCGGCGGAGGCAGTGTGATGCTTTGGACTGACGGGTGGCATGCCGGCGGAGGCAGTGTGATGCTTTGGACTGACGGGTGGCATGCCGGCGGAGGCAGTGTGATGCTTTGGACTGACGGGTGGCATGCCGGCGGAGGCAATGTGATGCTTTGGACTGACAGGTGTCAAGCCGGCGGAGGCAGTGTGATGCTTTGTACTGACAGGTGTCAAGCCGGCGGAGGCAGTGTGATGCTTTGGACTGACAGGTGGCAAGCTGGCGGAGGCAGTGTGATGCTTTGGACTGACAGGTGGCAAGCCGGCGGAGGCAGTGCGATGCTTTGGACTGACAGGTGTCAAGCCAGCGGAGGCAGTGTGGTTTTGCTTGGGTCCTGCCATTCATGTGGATGTTAGTTTGACACGTACCACCTACCTAAGCATTGTTACAGACCATGTACACCCTTTCATGGAAACGGTATTCCCTGATGGCATTGGCCTCTTTCAGCAGGATAATGCTCCCTGCCACAAAGCAAAAATGGTTCAGGAATGGTTTGAGGAACACAACAACGAGTTCAAGGTGTTGACTTGGTCTCCAAATTCCCCAGATCTCAATCCAATCTGTGGGATGTGCTGGACAAACAAGCCCGATCCATGGAGGCCCCACCTCTCAACTTACAGGACTTAAAGGATCTGCTGCTAACGTCTTGGTGCCAGTTACCCCAGCACACCTTCAGAGGTCTAGTGGAGTCCATGCCGCGACGGATCAGGACTTTTTTGGTGGCCAAAGGGGACTTATACAATATTCGACATGGGTTCATAATGTTATGGCTGATCGGTGTATGTAGCATGGAAATCAGTAACACAGCTCAAACTATGTAAAACATTCTAAAATGTAATGATAAAATTAAGATTCCTAAACATCTGCAGTGCCAAGGTTAGCCATCTTGTGATAGATGTTATTACCCATCTTAATGGTCCTCATTTTTCCCTTCTTCTTCTTCATTTCCCACTGAGCTTCTGCTCTGTTTTGTTCTTCTGCATCCTGCATGGTTTGGTTAAACCCTGTTTCATATCTTGTTTGTTTTAATCAATAACTAACCAGTCTTGGAGTCACGGCCGGTCCTGCTTGGAGTTTAGTACATCACCGGTCACTTCTCACCACGTGTTGGAAAAAGGCAAATTCCATGGAATCGGTAAGAATTAATGTAATGAATTGAGTATTGTTGGGGATTTAGACTTGGCTATAAAACAAGAAGAGTCACTTTCTCAGATTTCGCGCCACATCCATTCACATAATTAGATTTAGCTAATAGGCACATTGTGCATTCAGGTAAAATACATTTGTGCTGAAGAATAGAGATCTTTGGGATGTTGGACGTTTGCCCCAGAATGAATTTAAATTGCACTATACAAACCACTTTTACAGAAGACTTTGGCAATATTTGGACTTTATCCCCAACTGAGCGGATGTACAACTTTACACAGGCCAAATACAGGATCCCAAGTCCCGTGGGCCTGAAACCCGCTGTCCTCTGTCCTCAAAAGCTGGACAGAGCTCAGCGGGATAGAGGTAGAGCCTGGCGGCACAGCAGGATAGAGGTAGAGCTCAGCGGCACAGCAGGATAGAGCTCAGCGGCACAGCAGGATAGAGTTAGAGCTCAGCGGCACAGCAGGATAGAGCACAGCGGGACAGAGGTAGAGCTCAGCGGCACAGCGAGACAGAGGTAGAGTTCAGCGGTATAGAGGTTGAGCTCAGCGGCACAGCGGGATAGAGGTTGAGCCTGGTGGCACAGCGGGATAGAGGTAGAGCTCAGTGGCACAGCCGGATAGAGGTAGAGCTCAGCGGCACAGCCGGATAGAGGTAGAGCACAGCGGCACAGCCGGATAGAGGTTGAGCTCAGCGGCACAGCCGGTTAGAGGTAGAGCTCAGCGGCACAGCCGGATAGAGGTAGAGCTCAGCGGCACAGCCGGATAGAGGTAGAGCACAGCGGCACAGCCGGATAGAGGTAGAGCTCAGCGGCACAGCAGGATAGAGGTAGAGCTCAGCGGCACAGCAGGATAGAGGTAGAGCTCAGCGGCACAGCAGGATAGAGGTTGAGCTCAGCGGCACAGCAGGATAGAGGTAGAGCTCAGCGGCACAGCGGGATAGAGGTAGAGCTCAGCGGCACAGCGGGATAGAGGTAGAGCTCAGCGGCACAGCAGGATAGAGGTAGAGCTCAGCGGCACAGCCAGATAGAGCTCAGCTCTTCATGAGCTTTTTAAAATAAGTGCCATTAAGTGGGGAATAACATCTAATATCTATTTGATTACATCCCAAAACATGCACCAAAATGCAAAGGGTATTCGTCATGAACGTTGTGTGGAGGGAATTCTCAAGGAAATTTCAAACTTAAGTCCAAAGTAGCCGAGTTGGTAATTCAGCAAAAAAATAATAATAATAAACTCCTTGCAATTCCCTTTGTCATGAATTAAGCCCAAAATATCCTAAAGTTCGGGGAAAACCCGCGAAGTGCTTGTGAACGATACCTAATGACACATGGATCTGAATCTTCATGTAGTAAGAATAAAGAGTAATATCCCACTGTTTCTCTAATCCTTGCGGCAAATACCCCCTGACTGTTAGGACCCCTTGCTACATGTCTAAACATTCCATTCCATCTGAGTTTGCTCTCAGCCCTTCGTATCCCCCTTTCCTGGCTGTGTTACGTTTGTCTGTTAATTAAGTATAATGCTGGGGAACTAGAAGACCTCCATCAAATAATGACATTCTCCACATTGTCTAATATTTGTAATTATTTGACAGACGGGCATGTACCAAATACTGAAGGATTAGGGCACCTGGATAATCATTACGCATATTCTATACAGGGACTGAGAGAACCCATTTACAAATAAACTATATACTGATTTCTTTTTTTTTTAATAAGTCTTATACATTTGTTATCAAAAAGAGCCAAATTCAGGGTCTGTAACTTATTAGCAAAACTTCTTTTTATTGATAAATGCAAAAAAATTAAATAAAAATAAAAAAAGGTGTTGTGACACTGTACTGTTCTTGCTCCTCTTAGAAATAAGATAAATCTCCATGTATTCTGCCCGATAAAACATTTTCAAAATAAATATTGACAATATCTGTAAAGGTCAATATACTGAAAAATCAATAATCATTGATCCTCCCATTCAGTTTTCCAACATTTGTGAAAGAAAGAAAACAAAAAGCTACAATCAATGTTTTTTAAATGATAACTTTACTTACAAAGTATTCATGTATTGCAGCCTAGCCCATCAGGTGTACAGCTGTATGCTTAGAATCCTCCAGATAGAGACAGTGGGTGGAGTTAAGAAAACTCAACAGATAAAAAAACAAATAAGTGATTTTAGATAGTGGCTGAGCTGGGCCCGGGTGTATGCTTTTATTTTTACTAGAATATTTTTTAAGACATATTACTACTTAAAAAAAAAAAAAAATTTGAATCTTCGAGCATCTCAAAATTATATAACTAATGCCAAAAAAGAAAAAAAAAATCCATAAATATTTTTGGAAAAATATATATAAAAAAAAACATTATGTTCTATATATAGCTATTTTTAAAGGAATTTGTTGTTATAAAACGATTTTAAACAGCTTAACGAAGTCAGCTGTAGTGACCCATAACATAATCTAGTCGGGGATTATCCAGTTAATGTAAGTCAGTAACAAGGCATGCTGTCTCTGTGCTGGAACCAGACTTTATTTGTACAGAGATTTGGGTGATGTCACTTTTTTTGGAAAAGGAGTAAAAACTTGTATTAAACCATCAGCTGTGTTGTAAAATACATCTATGAACTATTTTTAAAAAATCCTGAACGCAGCTGGCTCTTTATTAGATGTTTAGTCTCTAACAAGGTTAAAAACAAATTAGTTTTAAATTCAATTGTACCTAAAGCCTTTAAACAGTTGAACCTGAACATAATTTGGCACCACAACATTTTAAACTCTAGTAAGACAAACAACACCATGTAATAATGATTAGTATATGTTATATATATATAGATACTCTATCGTCTAAACATATGTTTTATAGTCTTCTGTAAACACGTGAAATATTAATTAGCAGACATATGTACACTGGGCATTCTAGTATTTACACATGCTTTGCTCACTGAGTATAATAGTTGTTATGCCCTAGGCTGCTTATCTCTGCCATTTTTTTTTACTGACTTTATTAATGAAAGAGGCAATTGACAAGGGAATTTCAAACTTAAAGGACAAGTAAGATTTTTTTTTTTAAACCTTAAAGGAAGCAAATGTTTAAAAATATGCCCCAAGTTAACCCAACGTGTATATTAATAGATATATATATATATATATACGCGGGTTGACTTTCTGCTGTGCCTCGCAGCTGAGACACCGCAGGACTGGAGACTCTTCCCGCGTGACTAATCGGGGTCTGCGGGGTTGTCTCTCTGCTAGTTCGGAGAGAGACTCTCGTTTTTGCATGGGGTCTAAATAAGGGCTCCTTTGCTGATCCTATGCAAAAACGAGGATCGCAGAGAGAGCCGGTCTTCTTAGGCCAATTCCCTATAACTGCCTCTCTCATGAATAATGTGCTATGTGCTAAGCTGTTATCCTTCAGATTAAAGAGATCTTTTAAAAAATAGGGAATTAACCTGGAAATTTAAAAAACTCCTTTATTAATAGCCGAGCGGCAACCAATCTCCTACGTGTCATCTGTCTCTCCAGCTCTGCTAGTAATGTATTGTTATAAAGTGACAGTGTGTAAAGATGTAACTCTGCATTATCCATGGCCAGCTGAGCTCTTCTATATATTCTTCTATACATTGTGCAGGGTCTGGTGAGTTTCTCCTTCTAGAAGAACAGAGTTGGCCCTGTATAATGCATTGTTATAAGGTGACAGTGTGTAAAGATGTAACTCTGCATTATCCATGGCCAGCTGAGCTCTTCTATATATTCCTCTATACATTGTGCAGGGTCTGGTGAGTTTCTCCTGCTAGAAGAACAGAGTTGGTGCTGTATAATGCATTGTTATAAAGTGACAGTATGTAAAGATGTAACTCTGTATTATCCATGGCCAGCTGAGCTCTTCTATATATTCTTCTATACATTGTGCAGGGTCTGGTGAGTTTCTCCTGCTAGAAGAACAGAGTTGGTCCTGTATAATGCATTGTTATAAAGTAACAGTGTGTAAAGATGTAACTCTGCATTATCCATGGCCAGCTGAGCTCTTCTATATATTCTTCTATACATTGTACAGGGCCTGGTGAGTTTCTTCTGCTAGAAGAACAGAGTTGGCCCTCTATAATGCATTGTTATAAAGTGACAGTGTGTAAAGATGTAACTCTGCATTATCCATGGCCAGCTGAGCTCTTCTATATATTCCTCTATACATTGTGCAGGGCTGGTGAGTTTCTCCTGCTAGAAGAACAGAGTTGGTCCTGTATAATGCATTGTTATAAAGTGACTGTGTGTAAAGATGTAACTCTGTATTATCCATGGCCAGCTGAGCTCTTCTATATATTCTTCTATACATTGTGCAGGGTCTGGTGAGTTTCTCCTGCTAGAAGAACAGAGTTGGTCCTGTATAATGCATTGTTATAAAGTAACAGTGTGTAAAGATGTAACTCTGCATTATCCATGGCCAGCTGAGCTCTTCTATATATTCTTCTATACATTGTACAGGGCCTGGTGAGTTTCTTCTGCTAGAAGAACAGAGTTGGCCCTCTATAATGCATTGTTATAAAGTGACAGTGTGTAAAGATGTAACTCTGCATTATCCATGGCCAGCTGAGCTCTTCTATATATTCCTCTATACATTGTGCAGGGCTGGTGAGTTTCTCCTGCTAGAAGAACAGAGTTGGTCCTGTATAATGCATTGTTATAAAGTGACTGTGTGTAAAGATGTAACTCTGTATTATCCATGGCCAGCTGAGCTCTTCTATATATTCTTCTATACATTGTGCAGGGTCTGGTGAGTTTCTCCTGCTAGAAGAACAGAGTTGGCTACTGTATAATGTATTGTTATAAAGTGACAGTGTGTAAAGATGTAACTCTGCATTATCCATGGCCAGCTGAGCTCTTCTATATATTCCTCTATACATTGTGCAGGGCCTGGTGAGTTTCTCCTGCTAGAAGAACAGAGTTGGCCCTGTATAATGTATTGTTATAAAGTGACAGTGTGTAAAGATGTAACTCTGCATTATCCATGGCCAGCTGATCTCCTCTATATATTCTTCTATACATTGTGCAGGGCCTGGTGAGTTTCTCCTGCTAGAAGAACAGAGTTGGTCCTGTATAATGCATTGTTATAAAGTGACAGTGTGTAAAGATGTAACTCTGCATTATCCATGGCCAGCTGAGCTCTTCTATATATTCTTCTATACATTGTGCAGGGTCTGGTGAGTTTCTCCTGCTAGAAGAACAGAGTTGGTCCTGTATAATGCATTGTTATACAGTGACAGTGTGTAAAGATGTAACTCTGCATTATCCATGGCCAGCTGAGCTCTTCTATATATTCCTCTATACATTGTGCAGGGTCTGGTGAGTTTCTCCTGCTAGAAGAACAGAATTGGTCCTGTATAATGCATTGTTATAAAGTGACAGTATGTAAAGATGTAACTCTGCATTATCCATGTCCAGCTGAGCTCTTCTATATATTCTTCTATACATTGTGCAGGGTCTGGTGAGTTTCTCCTGCTAGAAGAACAGAGTTGGCCCTGTATAATGCATTGTTATAAAGTGACTGTGTGTAAAGATGTAACTCTGCATTATCCATGGCCAGCTGAGCTCTTCTATATATTCCTCTATACATTGTGCAGGGTCTGGTGAGTTTCTCCTGCTAGAAGAACAGAATTGGTCCTGTATAATGCATTGTTATAAAGTGACAGTATGTAAAGATGTAACTCTGCATTATCCATGGCCAGCTGAGCTCTTCTATATATTCTTCTATACATTGTCCAGGGTCTGGTGAGTTTCTCCTGCTAGAAGAACAGAGTTGGCCCTGTATAATGCATTGTTATAAAGTGACAGTGTGTAAAGATGTAACTCTGCATTATCCATGGCCAGCTGAGCTCTTCTATATATTCTTCTATACATTGTGCAGGGTCTGGTGAGTTTCTCCTGCTAGAAGAACAGAGTTGGCCCTGTATAATGCATTGTTATAAAGTGACAGTGTGTAAAGATGTAACTCTGCATTATCCATGGCCAGCTGAGCTCTTCTATATATTCTTCTATACATTGTGCAGGGTCTGGTGAGTTTCTCCTGCTAGAAGAACAGAGTTGGTCCTGTATAATGGATTGTTATAAAGTGACCGTGGGTAAAGATGTAACTCTGCATTATCCATGGCCAGCTGAGCTCTTCTATATATTCTTCTATACATTGTGCAGGGTCTTGTGAGTTTCTCCTACTAGAAGAACAGAGTTGGTCCTGTATAATGCATTGTTATAAAGTGACAGTGTGTAAAGATGTAACTCTGCATTATCTATGGCCAGCTGAGCTCTTCTATATATTCTTCTATACATTGTGCAGGGTCTGGTGAGTTTCTCCTGCTAGAAGAACAGAGTTGGTCCTGTATAATGCATTGTTATAAAGTGACAGTGTGTAAAGATGTAACTCTGCATTATCCATGGCCAGCTGAGCTCTTCTATACATTGTGCAGGGTCTGGTGAGTTTCTCCTGCTAGAAAAACAGAGTTGGCCCTGTATAATGGATTGTTATAAAGAGACAATGTGTAAAGATGTAACTCTGCATTATCCATGGCCAGCTGAGCTCTTCTATACATTGTGCAGGGACTGGTGAGTTTCTCCTGCTAGAAGAACAGAGTTGGCCCTGTATAATGTATAGTTTCACCATTAAATATTTAGCCGGTAGCTGCTCTGAGATAGAAAGTCTTGGTATCCCCATTTCACTAGATTAATTGTTGTCTTCATGTTGCAAATAACAACAAAAATGTTTAAATTCCAGCATTCACCAGCAGGGGAATAATTGGTGCTGTAATAAAGATAATACATTTTTGGCAACAATCAAACAATTTTGCATATTTCTTTTGATGTATACATCCCCCAAACACCCCCCAAACAGCAAGAGAGGCGGGGGGAATTTGGATTTAAAGGGTAGCGTGACCAATTTAAACGAAGATGAAATGAGAGGCTGGGGGTAACAATTTAAATAAGAGAGGTTCACCCATTGAAGAAGTCTGTTTCCCTTATCCAGTCTCTGCATGGGGTCACCTCAAACTGTCAATTCCAGATCCAAACTAAGTCTGACCTCAAACACATGGCGGCTCGCTAACCTTTCAGACCTTTCTGTCAGGAAAAATCTGATAAATGAAATTCACACAAACCCTGCTTTTGTACTGAATTTTCATGGAACTTAATTACTCACAAATTAAGACATATTTTTATAGAAAGTGCAATAGATTAAATTAATTTAAAACAATTTTCAAAAACTAAACATTGTTTTTTATTGAGCAACAAAATAAATGAAACAAAAAATATAACATAGGTTAAAAAAAAAAAGTATTATACTGGCTAGGACATGAACTGTGGAGCATAACTGATGGATGGATCGTTCAGAATGTCACCGAGTATTATTATAGATTAATTATATATTAAGTGGCAGAATAATTGGCCATTTAAATTAATTTCTATGATAAATCGCAGTAAGCGTGATTAAAATCCAGAGCCCGAGATTAAGGCCTTGCACACGATACAACTTTAAATCCATCTTTGGAACTATATTAAGTTTCCTGTCATTCCCATAAACTTCAGAAAGCTGAGCTCTCTCACATTTCAGAGCTTGACCCAGCTAGTCCCCCTCTACGCAGTCAGGAGAGCAAAAATAATGAAATCCAGACCACGCCGGCTGAATTTTCGGCGAGCAGATGGAATTCCCCCGGGCGGCAAAGGATCGGTCAGGAAAAAAAAAAAAGACCTTCGTATTTGATGGAAATAAATTCATAACATTGTGCAATGACTTCATGTTTGTTATCAGATAGCAGAGATTACGAGGGTCTCTGTCAGCCTGAACATGGCTTGTACCGCGAGTGTAGAGAATAAAAAATGCTGAAAAATGATCCATACATTGTGTTGGCGGAACTGCGAGCAAGTGTGTAAAGTAAGAGAAAAGGATGCTTTGCACTTGTCCGTGGCAGTCTCCTGCTTATGACATCACTTGCGGCTTGATATGCAAATGAACTAATTGTCAATGGGAAATGTGTAATTTGCATATCAAGCCAGGTGATGTGATAATCAGGAGACTCCACAGACGTATGTAAAATATGTATTTCCCTTAATTTAGGCATTTGCATGTAATCCAAGTCTGCTAACACAATGTATAGATCATTTCAGCAGTTTTTAGTGTCTACAGTCACAGTATAAGTAATGTTTAGGTTGACAGGGTCCCTTGAAGCTCCTCTCTGGGGTCTATTCAGTAAAAAAGGTCAGTTGAGTTGAGATGAATCTTTCATCTCACTTTTTTATACTATACATTGTGTAGGGACAAACCTGGTGAATTTCCACCATTACTACAACTCACCATGTTTGTCCCTGCACAATGTATAGCTAAATTAGTGAGATTAAATGTTCATCTCACCTCAACTCACCTTATCTCACCTCAACTCACCTTTTAGTGAATAGCTCCCTTCAGTAGTGTCTCTTCTGCAAGGCAAACAAGTCACTCGCCTAGGGCGGCACTTTGCCAGAGGGCGGCACTTTGCCAGAGGGTGTTAAAGCACACTTCTGGTGCTTCAAACATTTGCTCCCTCCCCCACTGTTCAGCAAGCTTTAATTCCTTCCAATAGGGGTGATGGGGGCATGTAATGGGTGTGGTGGGGGTATGTAATGAGGGTGATGGTGGCATGTAATAGGGGTGATGGGGGCATGTAATGGACGTGGTGAGGGTATGTAATGAGGGTGATGGTGGCATGTAATGGGTGTGGTGGGGGTATGTAATGAGGGTGATGGTGGCATGTAATCGGGGCGATGGGGGCATGTAATGGATATGGTGGGGGTATGTAATGAGGGTGATGGTGGCATGTAATCGGGGCGATGGGGGCATGTAATGGACGTGGTGGGGATATGTAATGAGGGTGATGGTGGCATGTAATGGATGTGGTGGGGATATGTAATGAGGGTGATGATGGCATGTAATGTGTGGTGGGGGTATGTAATGAGGGTGATGGTGGCATGTAATAGGGGTGATGGGGGCATGTAATGGACGTGGTGGGGATATGTAATGAGGGTGATGGTGGCATGTAATGGATGTGGTGGGGATATGTAATGAGGGTGATGATGGCATGTAATGGGTGTGGTGGGGGTATGTAATGAGGGTGATGGTGGCATGTAATAGGGGTGATGGGGGCATGTAATGGACGTGGTGGGGATATGTAATGAGGGTGATGGTGGCATGTAATGGATGTGGTGGGGATATGTAATGAGGGTGATGATGGCATGTAATGGGTGTGGTGGGGATATGTAATGAGGGTGATGGTGGCATGTAATGGATGTGGTGGGGATATGTAATGAGGGTGATGATGGCATGTAATGGATGTGGTGGGGATATGTAATGAGGGTGATGATGGCATGTAATGGGTGTGGTGGGGATATGTAATGAGGGTGATGGTGGCATGTAATGGATGTGGTGGGGATATGTAATGAGGGTGATGATGGCATGTAATGGGTGTGGTGGGGATATGTAATGAGGGTGATGGTGGCATGTAATAGGGGTGATGATGGCATGTAATGGGTGTGGTGGGGGTATGTAATAGGGGTGATGGGGGCATGTAATGGGTGTGGTGGGGATATGTAATGAGGGTGATGGTGGCATGTAATAGGGGTGATGGGGGCATGTAATGGGTGTGGTGGGGATATGTAATGAGGGTGATGGGGGCATGTAATAGGGGTGATGGGTGCATGTAATGGGTGTGGTGGGGATATGTAATGAGGGTGATGGTGGCATGTAATAGGGGTGATGGGGGCATGTAATGGTGTGGTGGGGATATGTAATGAGGGTGATGGTGGCATGTAATAGGGGTGATGGGGGCATGTAATGGATGTGGTGGGGATATGTAATGAGGGTGATGGTATCATGTAATAGGGGTGATGGGGGCATGTAATGGGTGTGGTGGGGATATGTAATGAGGGTGATGGTGGCATGTAATAGGGGTGATGGGGGCATGTAATGGGTGTGGTGGGGATATGTAATGAGGGTGATGGTGGCATGTAATAGGGGTGATGGGGGCATGTAATGGGTGTGGTGGGGATATGTAATGAGGGTGATGGTGGCATGTAATAGGGGTGATGGGGGCATGTAATGGGTGTGGTGGGGGTATGTAATGAGGGTGATGGTGGCATGTAATAGGGGTGATGGGGGCATGTAATGGGTGTGGTGGGGATATGTAATGAGGGTGATGGTGGCATGTAATAGGGGTGATGGGGGCATGTAATGGGTGTGGTGGGGATATGTAATGAGGGTGATGGTGGCATGTAATAGGGGTGATGGGGGCATGTAATGGGTGTGGTGGGGATATGTAATGAGGATGATGGTGGCATGTAATCGGGGTGATGGGGCCATGTAATGGATGTGGTGGGGATATGTAATGAGGGTGATGGTGGCATGTAATGGGTGTGGTGGGGATATGTAATGAGGGTGATGGTGGCATGTAATAGGGGTGATGGGGGCATGTAATGGGTGTGGTGGGGATATGTAATGAGGGTGATGGTGGCATGTAATAGGGGTGATGGGTGCATGTAATGGACGTGGTGGGGGTATGTAATGAGGGTGATGGGGGCATGTAATGGATGTGGTGGGGATATGTAATGAGAGTGATGGTGACATGTAATGGATGTGGTGGGGATATGTAATGAGGGTGATGGTGGCATGTAATAGGGGTGATGGGGGCATGTAATGGGTGTGGTGGGGATATGTAATGAGGGTGATGGTGGCATGTAATGGGTGTGGTGGGGATATGTAATGAGGGTGATGGTGGCATGTAATAGGGGTGATGGGGGCATGTAATGGGTGTGGTGGGGATATGTAATGAGGGTGATGGTGGCATGTAATAGGGGTGATGGGGGCATGTAATGGGTGTGGTGGGGATATGTAATGAGGGTGATGGTGGCATGTAATAGGGGTGATGGGGGCATGTAATGGGTGTGGTGGGGATATGTAATGAGGGTGATGGTGGCATGTAATAGGGGTGATGGGGGCATGTAATGGATGTGGTGGGGGTATGTAATCAGGGTGATGGTGGCATGTAATAGGGGCATTTAGTGTGTATGTAAATTGGGTGATGGGGCATGTCATGGGTGTGCAACATGGGTGATAGGGTATGTCGTAGGTGGGTAACGTGGGTGGGGGGGTGCCCGAATTTTGTCTAGCTAGGGCAGCAAAAAACAAGATACACCACTGGCTCCCTTTGTTCCTGATAAATGGGAATTACTTTCAGGAAAAATATATGGTGGAAAATTATACCATAACATCCTGGATTATGACATATTAAAAAGACACAATAAAACTCAGAGGGACCCATGGTTCGCAGCCAGTGTTAAATCTGTGGAGACAATAGTATGGCCAGCGTTTCTTGGCATAAAGGTAACAGTCCTATAGGGACTTGTTCATCAAAGTCCATTTTGGCAACTGCCGGTCGCTGACACCTACGGAGCTGAAAGTGGCAGTATTACCTAATCATTATCTTTATACAGATCAGTGAGAAATGATATTCCGTACAGAGTAGTATTATTTAATGGGAAGGACCTATAGAAAATATAGCTGGAAGACAGGACACAGTGTCCCGTGTGCAGTCGGACATCTTGAAATTCCATCATCATTTCAAAAATTTACGCCACCAGAAAAAGTATTTACGATTTACAAACGGCAGCAAATACGAAACGACTTGCTACCTGGAAAATGGCAGCACTGGTGGATTACACTTCATTTGTTATTTTTGGAGTATTTGCGTAGCGTTCCCCCTCTTGGTTATTGTTTTCAGTAAAATATTGTCTGCTGCCTGATATCACCTCAAGGAACAGGAATTTCCAAATTATTACTTACTGAGCGTCCAAAATATCGGCCACCACATTTTCCATTCATTTACAGCGAACGCGCGTCCCCTTTTCTTAATCTTTAATAGGACGGCAGTGCTGAATCGACTGATGTCGAATATTTGATTACAAATATTAGTTTATTAAATATTGTATGAAAGAGAATAGTCAGCACCCAAGAGAAATAAAACATTAATCTGCCTAATATTTGTAACCAGAAATTGCTAATGCTAATAATAATAATATATTTCCCAGGATGCCCCACACTCCATTTTCCTGGTTGTCCATCCATTTTGTAGCATTTTCCATGGATGGCATTACTTTTGTAACTGGTGGAGGACTCGGGCGAGGACTAGTAACATTAAATCTCTTCCCGCGTTTTCCGTTACGTGGCAGATTCAAATGTAATTGTATAAAACGCTGAACTCTTTTAAAAAAATGAATATACAGCAACAAACAGACAGAATACTGGACTCGGCTTCTGGTGATAGTTTGATTTTAAAAAATGCTGGAGAAGATTAAACATTTTGTTTATTTCTAAAGGACTTATTTATTTATTTTATCTGTACCGACTTTTCTAACTCATGGCTGACTGGGGAGAAATAACCGGTATACTGGGTAATGTGTCCTTTTCCTGCTTTAAATAGTAAAAGCAACAAAATTTCACTAAAGTCTTCCTATAGCAGTAATGTTCATAAATAGCGTCTGATTTATGCAAATTATGGAATTTCAAACTTAAGGCCAAAGTAGCCGAGTTGGAAAAATTCTCCCATTTAAACTACATGTCAAACTCTGCTACTTTTTCCTTAAGTCTGAAATTCCATTGTCAATCACCTGCAGTTCCATCTTTCATGTATTAAGGCCATCGTGTTACAGTATCCCCTTGGATGGTTTGCTGCCCCTGTACCCTGGCTCTCCACCATGCAGGGTATATCTGGTGGTCTCCCTTCCCGCCCCCCCATGTGTATTTTACAGGCAGATAATGCTCTACTCGTGTGGAAAGCTTTCCCACGTGAAATTCGATAACATTCTCATGTCCTGTGTATTTATTGAGGGGTCCACGCTGTGTTTCGGGGGGGGGGGATCGGGTTACTTTGTATCGGTCTTCAGTGATGAGATTTATACTTTGTTGCTGGTTCGTCTGTCACGGAATGGATCAAATAACATTATTACCAATTAAAGGCTCTCTATCACCTCAACAGTGCTTGTGAATGTAACAAATTAAACATTAAAAGGTCTGCAAAATAAAGAGAGAATTGCAGGGAACGGAGACTAGGGTTGCCACCTGGCCGGTATTTTACCGGCAGGCCGGTAAAAAATTGGCATCAGGCCAATGTTAAGTCTATGGAAACAGTACCAAGGCCGGTATTTTTTTGAAGAAAAGGTGGCAACCCTAT
The DNA here is from genome assembly GCA_036172795.1 of Pelodytes ibericus. Lineage (NCBI taxonomy): Eukaryota > Metazoa > Chordata > Amphibia > Anura > Pelodytidae > Pelodytes > Pelodytes ibericus. The sequence goes on from CM069865.1 coordinate 7,257,311, forward strand.
CGGAGACAGGTATTTCAAACTTCAGGCCAAAGTAGTAGAGTGGGTAAAATTCTCCCATCTCGGCTACATTGGCCTAAAGTTTGAAATTCCCATCTCCGTTCCCTGCAATTCTCTTTTTATTGACTAGACCTAAACATTGTTTTAGGAGAATTGCAAATCAATGCATAAATTAGGAGAAACAGGTTTTAGA